>JAOBRF010409392.1:0-10031 GCA_027575005.1 Sphenopus marsupialis | reverse complement strand
TTGGAGTGGTGTCCTCATGACTTAATTCTTTATTTCTATCATGTAACTATGGAAAGTACCAAAAAACAATTGCTTAAAGAAGCTTATTATATTAAAGTAATTTCTTAAATTCGATGTCCAAAGGGTTAGTCAAACTCTATTCAGTATAAGTTAAGCATTTAGGATGGGTGGGGTCTTGAAAAGTTTGAAAGCTAAATGTTTTTTTTTCACTATTTGAAATGTTTATGCGCTTTATTACCATGAATTTGTAATTAAATGAAATAAACTTAAGAATAAATAGATATTATACAGTAATATGTAAAATTTACTCAGAACAATTAAAAAGCCAAACAAGGATGAGTAATTTCAACACTGAGTTAAACTTGTTTAATGTATAGTACCCATGGCCACAAAACTAACATACAAAAAAAAACTATGCCTGACATAAAGTAAGCTTTAAATTAATAATAAAGTGGATAAATTATGACAAAATAATGTGAAGCCAGACAAGTCTCCAATTCATTAATTATTAGCATATTACTATTATTATTTTTTCTTTTACTTGAATTGTGAGAGTTGAAGGAGAAAAGTTTTGTAATCTCATCCAAACCATTCCAGAAATGAGAAGCCTAAATTAGAATTCGATAACATGCAGCAGTAAATGTATAAAATGAACATACATGTATCTTAATTTGTGCTTCCAGGAGCGATCGTAGTGGCAGCTCAGCACCGGGTTGTTCTTCTTGTGTTCGTTTGATAGCCACTGCAGTATCCTGGTCAATGTCCTTCTGGCATCCCTCGACCAAGTACGTTTGTGGTAAAGTGGGATTTATTTGAGTAACCTGCTGATGTACTGATACAGTATAATAGCTATAACATTTACTATGTACATTCGAGTTTTTTACTGAAAAAATAATTTGTCACTTATAGTTTATTCTTTGTATGAAATTACAACAGGGGCTTTAGTAGGACTTTGACAGCATGCTGTGGCTGTTCAGTAGTGAAAATTGCTCAAGGTAAATGAAAGTTGCAAATTTTAAGTACAATTAAAACAAAAAGGTCCAATAATAAACTTTTTTTTGACCCATAAACCATTCAGAAGTTTCTTGTAAGCAAAAGGAAAGACAAGTCAGCATTATTTGCTTTAGAAAAGCTGCAAATACTCGTACCAGTTGTTGGTGAATGAAAAAAGCCAGATGGCAGTGTTTCTAAGCGTTGCATTTCAATTTAAGCAATACCACTGGAAAATAAACTTCATAACTTGCTGCTGCTTAATATTCTCTATACTGAATTGTTGGTTGATTACAAATTTTAAGATTATACACTAGGAAAACTACTTGGTGGAATAAAATTTCAAATTAATTTTACCTCATGATAGGCATCCATGGATACTGAGAACCAGTTTTTTGTCTTTTTCCTCGTCAGGCAGATTTGCATACCGGCGTTGGGTGCTTGAGTGGTTTTCTGAGGAATGAATGCACGATATTAAGTATAAAATTGTGGTTTTTGTTACATTTTAAACCAATAATTTGTTTGACTAGACATACTGTATTCATTTAAGGTGATAATACCATAATTTTGGCTAACCCTCAACATTTATTGAAATTTTCAGATTTGAGTCTGTATGTTTTTCTGTCTTGTCTGTCACTAAAGCATGAGTGGTTGTAATTTACTAAAACTCAGAAAAGAATATTACACAATAGTTAATTTTTTTGGGCATCAATTTGTGGAACAGCATATGAGTTCTATTCCTAACTTATTCTTCGTTTGTTTGTAACTTTTAGTCGGTATTCTTTTAAAAGATTGTTTTTACAAAAAGGGAGTACAAGTAACTGTGTGAAATTTGCAATTTGAAAAAAAAACACATTTGTTTACTGAATTATTGGACTTAGGCAGTTTAAAATGAGTATTTTGGGAACTAGCAAATCGTCAGCTATTTTTCACATAAATGTTAAAAGAAGCTGAAAGTAGTGTAAATTTTCAGCAGCAGGTAGATATATAGTACGGTGCTGCAGTAATCTCGTGAAGAATATTTTGTTACTTTGAAGATTTTTCCTTATTTTGCCATCAAATAAAAAATCAAAAATTTTTTCCTTGCCACTTTAAAATTCATGTTACAACTATGATTTGTTTCCGATACTCACCAGCTTTGTGAGAATCGTTCTCTTTATTTTGGTCACAAGCGATTATTTGCATGAAAAAAATAAACAAGGAGCTAAAGTTTGTTATGAGCGATTCAAGCTCGTTATAATAGTGTAGAAAGGAGCTACACAAAGTTTGTCTACAAAACCTAGACATCGGCACTCACTGCCTATTATGGACATTACCCTTTTTAAAATCCTAGAATGAATTCTAGATTGCAATAGAATCATGGGTTTACTTCATACCAAATACTCACTGTGTTCTTTGAATTTTTTCTTGTAAGTTCAAATCATGAATTTTGTGGCCGTCGTCAGCTTTCAACGGAAGTGATTCTGGCATCAAATCATAGGTTTTGGTGAACCAAAGAACTTTTTCAGCTTCCATTCTAAATTGATAAAGACAATATTTGAGTGCAACGATTTTATTATTATTGGAAATGATATTTTGGTTGTCTGGGTAATGACCAGATCCCTTTTGCGCATGCTATCGGCAATTAGGGGTTGGTGCCTAGCACTTTTCGTAACGGCATCACCAGATACGCGTTCAATGACAATAGTGTAACTAGCTTGCATTGGATTTTTTTTTCTTACTTTATTTAAACTAAAAATAAAACATCTCTTCAAGTCTTTTTAGCTTTGCATTTAACTCAAAAATTTTAAGACGTACCTTACCTTCGCCAATTGTCGCTTTTGCTGTTTTTCACCGACTTTGTGGAATGGTGTGCCGGCATTCCCATCGGCATTGTCTTTAAAACCGTTTAACTCTTTCATTGCCACAAAAAGGTGTCCTGCTTGTTCATTGAGCTTTGCAATGAGGTCTTGATTCTCTTTTTTCATAGGAGCCACTTTCTCGGCCAGGTTTTTAATTGTATCCGGTGGCAGGCTCCCAACTTAATGCTCTTGCACGAAAACTTTAACACATTGCTCCATCCTTTTCTTTCCTTTGCGAGCGGTTTTGATCCGTTTGAGATCGTTCAACAAGGCAAGCACATGTGTTAAACAAGCTTGCCAATTCTTGGCACGCAGCTCTGACATAAAACGTATCCTATGGTACGGACGTTTTTCGCCAACATATTGGACATAAAATTTTTATGGCGAATTTTCTTCCAGCGAAATAATAGTTGACAGGAGACGTGAAGTTGAAGTTCGGATCGAGACCATGCATGACTTGGGGGTGTAAAGCAAGGCAGGTTGAATCGGGGGTTCTTTGAACTCTGAAAAGAGCTTCCCGATCCAATCCTGCCAGAACTTCCTTTGACATTTTAAGATAGTTCGCGAAATAACTATCTCAAAAGGAAATTGTAAGCACTGCGAGTTTCGCACCCGAATACCAAAAATAGCCAGTTGGCTTGAAATAACCGTTGTTAATTTCCATATCTAAAGAAAACATTTCAATGGAAGGCAGAGCGAAAGTGGCTATAGTTTTGAATATTCAATTAATGACTGCTTCGGAAGCCTTCCGAGTGCGAAATTCAAAACTATTTTCGATACCATTTTAATTTTTGAAATTTTCGGCATGGTTAACAAACACCGGATTCTCCGAAAAAGGTACCACTTTAAAGAAGAGGCATGGGGCTATAAATTGAGCATCTTGACCGCTTTCTAGCCAAATATAATATGCAATCCGAGCAAGTTTAATTATGGCTTTAGTTGAAATTACTTGCTTTTCCATACATAAGCTCTCTGAAAACCTCCTTTGAAAAACCTAAAATTTCGGCTATCTAAATCTTGATGATTACCTTTTAAATTAGTCAAAACGTAAAATAGACACGTGGGCTATCAGCACAACTACTTGGCAAGTTGCTAGCGCGTGTTTGTTGAAACGAATTTATGTATGCAAAAGTCAGAATTTGCTGAGTTTGGGGCCATTTTGATTAAATTTGCTCTGAAGCGGGACGCGAACATAACACCTAATAGGATGCAAATCTCCTGCAAAAGTAACGCGTGACGTCATGCAGATGCCCAGCCATTCTGCCTTATGAATATAGATGTAAAAAATAGTAGTTAGAGTTTATGTTAAATAGACTTTATAACATAAGTTTGTTTTGGTTACACCTTTTGCAAATGTGGTGGCTCTGATCCTTAAGGAGTCGTTGTTTTAGTAGCACAGGGGCCACCTTAGAAAGTTCTCTTTCCCTGTTAGAATATGCTGCACAAGGGCTGCCTTTGATCTCTTCCCACTTTCTTTCCAAAAAGACTTTAAATTACTTCTGAAAGTTCAGCAGTAGTCATAGTTTTCAGAATTGCTTCATTTACTGGGGCGGATCTAGGATTTGACGAAGGGGGGTTCGGATAAACGCTCGCCGAAGGCGGTAGTGCCTAGGGGGGTCAGGGCATGCTCCCCCGGAAAATTTTCACTTTTAGGGCCTCTGAAATGCGATTTCCAGCGTTTTCAGGAGCAATTTGAAGTGGTCTAATTGCTCTAAAGTCACCTCCATTTTTGTGCTAACTGCAGTAGTTTAAAGGATGGATTTTCTTAACACTGACAATAATTGAGACGGATAAACATTTTAAATTCATTCAAATTAAAAATTCATGATTCCTCAAAAATTGGATCAGCCAGCAACATTCTCCGGGGTTGCTGTTCTGCAAATTTCTGGACAACAGCATCATAATCCACGGGTTTCTTGTGGTGAATATTCATGAGCGCCAAGCCAGAGTGTCTTTCTGTCGTCATGGTGGTCCGCAGGTAGCCTTTAACCAGCTTCAAGGTACTGTTTGCCCGCTCGTTGTCAGCTGAAGTCACTGAAATAGCAAACAGTGGATGTTGGGGAAAATGTCTGCATCACAGGCCTAAGATAAAAACAAAATAGTTCAGTTTAATTTGAAAGGCGAACAATTACATTAAAAATCAAAAATATTAAGTTCTGTACCTCTAATGCAGGTTGAAGTGCGTCTGGTTGGCTTCTCTCTGACTGCCACTTTCTCCTCCATCGATGGTACTCGACATCCAGAGTTTGAGGGTTTGGCAAGTCTGAGCTGTACATCTCTGAAACCGCATCAATGTTTGCATCTGTGCGTGACACGGTGATGCTCGGAACTAGACCAAGTAACTGCACAGCGGTCTTCTGAGTATTACTAAATCTAGAACAATTCAAAATATAACCACTGATCAGAATTTGCGTATTTGTACTCTGTTGTACTTTGTGTAGTGTGACTGTTATAACTGGAGAAGAGTAAAGGAACAGCTATGTAATCTGATCACTTGAAAGGGAAACCCGTCCTGAAGGTCGTCTTATTTTCCAAACAACGTATCTAAAATGTCATGAAGACCTGATTAAAACATATTACCTTGAAGACATCTCTTGTGTGATATGGTCAAGAAAAGGAACAAACAGATTTCGACGGTAATATTCCTCAGGAGTGTCATAGGGTGCATTTGCCTGGTGCTGCTGTCTTGAGGCTGTTCTTGGAACGCTGGGCTCGGTACCCAGGTCTGAACTGAGCTCCACAGCATTAGAGTACCATCTTTTGAACACAGCTTCAGCCTCGTCTCTCTTTTCGTTCAACTCTTTCTCGGTCTCTGATATCATACAGTATGCCTTCACGATGTCATTGGACTTCTTTTGCAGTTTAATGCTAATCGGCTTAATGACTGCCAAAGTTTTCATGGTGACTATTAATGCTATGAGAAACTGGAAAGAACAACATGTGTGGTAGAAGCCATTTGCCTTCTGGAGAGTCTCTCTGTCCCAGTTCCAAGGGGTTTCGGTACTGTATTGTTTGTGCTGCTGTTCGTCCAAAATAACCTCGAAGGTTTTAACAATCGACGGAAGTAACAGTGCGAACGTTTCATATGCCTCGTGACGTTCAACCCAACGAGTACGGCAGAGGTCGCGGATCTTAGTTCTCTGCGAATCCGGCTGATCAACGCTAATTACTTTCTCCAAGCACCTCTGCCGCTTTGGGGAATAATTGAAAAATTGTGAAATCTCCGTTATAGTGCCAGCCATGTTGCGAACTGATGGTAAGCTACATGCTTTTACTATAACGAGATTCAATACATGGGAATTGCAGTGTACATACAGGGCCTTGGGGTTTTTTTGTACTATTAAGCCTTGCACTCCCCACGCTTGTGCAGACATATTCGAAACACCATCGTAGCCTTGGCTTCGGCAGTTTGAAATGTCCAAATCCCACTGCTCCAACTTCTCCAAGATCAAGGAAGAAATTACTTGACCAGTTATTCGATCGGTGCATTGAAAGTCTAAAAACTCTTCGCGGATCATGCACTCTTTGTTGACAAACCGTAAAACCAAAGACAACTGTTCGAGATTAGCATTGTCAGTGACTTCATCGCAAAGAATTGAGAAGTACTTTGCTTCTTTGATTTCTTGAATTATCGAATCCCTTATGTCGTCTCCGATCAGCATTATGAGTTGATTCTGTATTGTTTTACTAGAATATCGTGCATTCGCGCTGCAGGTCGCTAGGTGGTTCTTTAAAACTTCATCGCCTGCGTCAACACGTAATTCCAGCAAAGCTAAAAAGTTGCCCCTGTTTCCATTTCGATCGGCAGTGCTGTCATCTCTATGGCCTCTCAATGCAATGCACTCTTTGCCGCAAAAATGGACGCACTTTGCAACACTTTTCACAATTTGTCTGTTTCTCTTAATCGTGCTCCCGCGTTCGCTTTCAATTTGAACTTGGATGTTTTTTGGCGGATTCCGACTTGTCATGAGAAAATTATCGTATGCAACCATGGCATCGACGTGGTAACGATTTTTCTCATGTTCGCCACACACTTTGCTTACTTTTATCCACCGATTAAATGGAGTGGTTACTAAGGTACATAAGCTTTCGCGTATGGCAAATAAAATGCATGGGAGACAGAAACCACCGTCACCTTCCTTGCTGTAAACGAGCCACGGATAATGTTGCTGCCAGGATCTTTGGAAAGACCGATTACAACCATTCATAAAAACTTTAGGGAAAGCATAATCCTCTCCTGGTCGAAAATGGTTATTTATGATGTTGAGTTTCTCAGCATGATTTAGAGACTTAAAAGGTGTTTTCTGACGACAAAGAGCACCAACATCAACGTCATGAACCGAACCGTGACAAGCAGGATCATCTCCATCTTTATCAGTCTGTGACGCTGCAATGAAAGTAAATTGCCATTGCACAACCTTTTTTAAAATTATTTTAATACATAGGTTTATAGAACAGGACAGGTAACAGAAATCGCACAATTTTAACAATACAACTAATGTTCTTTTTCCTTGTGCGGAAAGCCAGGGTGTTTGAATCTCACAATATTTCTGTGGATTTCTAGTTTAAAGAGTTAAATCACCCAACTTGACATGTTTAAAATCAGTGAAAAGTCGTTCCCACAAATCTGGGGGATCCCAGTTAGGGGAAAAAGAAAATTCGGAGAGTTGGCAATTCCGCAAAATATCTCGAGTTATATTTACGGATATTGTTTCACATGCACCAGCGTCGACAATTTTAATGTCAGGTAAGGATTTTACTACAGACACTAAGGAAATTCCGTCTACTTGAAAACAATTTGGCATTCTTAATATTTCTAGTGTACTTTTCTGGTAAAGGGAAGTTACTAGACTTTCTAATGTAATATTTTGGCAACTTGTTATATCAAGTTCTCTTAAACTAGGCATATGTCTCACAAAGTGTAAAGAAAAAATTGACGTATTGTATCCAAGATCCAAAGATATTAAGTTGCAACAATTCATTAATTTTTGTTCAATAAAAAAAGCGTCAGTAATAAAAGTTAGAGATCTTTGCGAATGTCTAATACCTAGATGCCGTAAATCCTATCGTGTCTAAATAACGAATTCAACGAATGAAGAGTAAATTCAGCGTTTGAGTAAAGAGTTCTCCAAAGACTAGAATCATGCATGACATCATAAAGATATCGGCAGACTGGCGCAAGGTGTGTCATGCGTTCTTCCAATGAGAGCCACTTTGATATTTGCAAAAGGACTTCGCGAGGAAGACTCATCATGGTAGCACCTGAGAAAATATTGGAAAATGCCCAAATCAGATATCATGATAATGGACCTTGTTTACGTTGTTCATTTTATTCACTCCGCCGGCAAAGAAACATGTGTCGGAAATAACTTAAATTAGAGGTCTCCGACAAAGCCGCATCAAACTGATAATGATCGTGACTCGACTTATCCCGCATGTTTACAAATTGTCATGGTTAGTCTGAATTGTCACGCAGAGAACAGAATTCTGCTTTAAAAAAGCATGAGTGAAGTTAAGTAGCACTGCTTTGCACCTAAAATTGTGTCCAAGCTTTGATGATGGCAATGACGTTTTCCATTTTTATTTCATATATAGCTTAAGCCGTTTCTGATCTATACCTAATCACTAATTTAAAAAATGAAATACCTTGCTTTGAAGAAGCGACGGTCACGGGCAAGTCTTCACTGCGTGTACCTGTTTGGGTCACTTTTTCGGGCTCTGTAAACACAAAAATGAAAAAAAGTGTTGACAAGTGTCAAATTGATAGCTTGTAGTATTTTTTGTTATGGAAAATGTTCTTACCGGCATCGCTAGAGCAACGAATCCTCTTTGCACTACTCGAGCTCTCATTCAAACTGCTGGAAGAATTAGATGATTGGTCAAAAGACTCGTTATCTTCGCTGGTCTTCGATCTAGGGAAGAAAATTTAGAATGTAAACTTGTGACATTTCAGTGTTATCGATTCGTGAAACAACTCTCGAGAAATCAGCACTGTCTGCTTGTTAGAATTAAGCGTACTCGAGTCGTGTAATAGACTAATCTATTAATGCTTACCTTGCTGATGACGGTCCGAAAAACCGATGAATTTGTGGTTGCTTTGTCCTCTTCGACATATTAAGTCGTGAGTTGACGTTGAGGAACGTTTAAGTAATTTTTCTCTTTTAAATACTCCCGGCGCAATCTTTGACTCACTGAGAAAACGATCGACAACTCTGATTTCCAAAGAACGGCGTGGCTTTAGTTACGCAATGCCGGAATAAAAATTGATTGGCAGATTTGGCATAAACTGTCACTTTTGGCGGGACGTGAAAGCGTTAATAAGCAGTAATTTTATAGCTCAAGCGGACGTACTAGAGGCCATTTTCAACTAGGCACAAATTTGTCTTTTTTTATTGCTGTTTTGAATTTCACGTACAAAGACACAAAGAAATATCATTTTCAAAACTTAAAGATATATTTATTAGCTGAGTTGGTTCGCTTTTTTCTAACCACGCGTTTGTTATATGTTTTTACGTTCAGTTTAGGGGGTTCGACCGAACCACCCCTAGATCTGCCACAGATTTAGCTTGTCAAATGGATTTGGCGGTGGAGGAGGCAGTGCAGTTAGCTCCAAAGCCTTTGTTTTTAGGGCAGCTGCTGCAACTTGTTTCCCCCTTCTTTGCAGAACTCTGAACTTCTTTTCGTATAGGTGTGAGGAACCTTATGCAGCTTTGCAGTTTTTCAAGGCGCTGTCCAACAATGATGAAGTCCTTGTTTGTGTCCCATTCTTGTGAGGAAACTATTTTCGGAATTTATCATTCTTTTTTTCAGTTCCTACAATAAATTTGACAATGACACCAAATTACTATGGACAACAAAACTTTTACTTCTTTCTCATTGGTCCAGGGTCCACCATGTGACCTACAAATAACTGCCTTTAAATATGACACTGCTCGTGTGAACTTTACTTTGTCAACTCGTCGATTCTCTGATTTGCCCTTTCAACTAATCTCGAGAACTCTTTCCTTAGGGCTTCCTCTTGCTCTCTTATGGCGCGTTAACACTGTCAAAATTCAACATTACAAATCGATCGCCAGGTTCTTGAAACGAGCGGGTTAATTGGATTTCATGTATTGGATATCTCTCAAATCGAGCAACACTTTTTCAAATCGAGCAACGACTTTTCAAATCGAGCAACAACTTTTCAAATCGAGCAACAAT
>JAOBRF010407171.1:0-10037 GCA_027575005.1 Sphenopus marsupialis | reverse complement strand
CTTAACGGTTTGTTTAACGCTTTTAACGTTTTCCCAAACCGTTTTAACGTTTACTTAACGGTTTGTTAACGTTTTAGTGGCTTAACGGTTAAACCGTTAGTGTACGTTTTCCCGTGTGACGCCACATTAATTCCGGATTCCAAAACGTATACTCCTACAAACGCACCCCAAGTCTTTATTACAATTCTACTTTCACCTTATATAAAACAAGACATCGGTGTAATAACTTTTTAATTATTACAAACCACTGGATATATGAGCCAAAATGACTTTTGAAACTTTTACTCTAGTCAAATAGTCGAGCAGCCAGGACCAAAAAGTCAGGGTTTTGTACAACCCACAAGTTAAACAAGGTTTGACTACGGATTCTTATAGAACAAGACCTGGTTATCAACGCTAGGTAGTTTCTACTGTCGAATTGTAGTATAGGTTTTGAGTTAAAGAGGGTTTTATAGAGATTGTCAAGAGCTCAACATGAAAACGAGGTTGTTATTCTTTTTTGCTTTATTCCAACTATTCCAAGGAAAAAAGGGAAAACGTTTGACTTGTTCTATAAGAAGCTACGAAAGAAACTAAACAAAAAAATGGAATCACTTTTGCTCTGTTATTACCCTCAGAATCCAAAAAACTCCAGTCAACTTTTAGTAGATGTTACATTTGTCAAGGCAATTCGTCTGATAAGCTATTGAAAAAAGGAAAAAAAAAACATCGAATACTGAACTTGTTGAAGCAGCAAGATGACGTACTGATGATATTGATTTAAGATTAAGTAAGGATGGATTAGAGAATCGCGTTGACTTAGAAGTATTGTGGCATTCCACATGCTATGCATCCTATACCAGTATGCATCTAGTTCCGGAATAAGTAATGGTACTGAGTTCCCTGGATGTGTTGAACTGGAGATATCTGAGGATTATAGAATAAGCAGGGTTCCCAGATCGCAAAAGCAACAAATAGACTGGTCAAAGTGTTTTATTTATAAGAAAAAAAAAACATATAAGAAGGTAACAGATTTGAATAACGTATCCACTTTCGACGCCTGCCAGACTATCAAAAAAGCTGCTACTATAAACAGTGATTACTTTATGCTTGATGTTCTTCTTGGCATTAATGACGATTTGATTGCTGCCGAAGCAAAATATTGCAATAATTGTTATTCGCTTTATATTGCTAAGAAATTTCCACACAGTTGTGCAGGCAAAAAAACAGAAGGCTAGAGGGCCATGCTACGAGAATGCAATCCAACAATTGGTTGAAGAACTAAGGCCAGGAAGAGAGCAGGGTCGAGCGTATGACATGGTTTCACTGCATGCCGACTAAATACCAGGAAAATCAGCAGAGCGTATCAGGAAAGTCCATACCACGCAGCATCTAAAAGATCGTTTCAAGAATTTTTTCGGTGACAAGATTGTTTTTCACCAACAACTGGGAAGACCCAAACCAGAGCTGATCTACTCATCTAACGTCCAAGCCAAAGATGTGATCAATACTTGGGCTCTTTCACACGACACCGTCAAATATGAGGTAAAAAAGAATCCCGTGTTGGTAGTCTTCCAATGTGCTCTACACTATGAAACTTAATTTAATGACGCTCCTATTGTAAGCTTAACTTTTGCATCCAAGCCAAGTTACAGATAAAATGCATTACTTTTAATCTCAACAAATTTCGCGAGTGTTACCGTAAACGCTCAAATAAGCCCCGGGAAGCTTATTGCATTTCAAGCCCTTTAGAGTGAGATAGAGGGAGAGAATATTTAAAACTCCTCGAAAGTCAAAGGCAGAATTATACTATGGTGTTTGAAATGTCACGCAGCTTTAATAAAAACGAGAAACTCTAGCGTTATATAACGAACGGCTGCTGATAGTCGCGAATGCACGGAAAATCAATCTCAAGAAGTTCTCAGGTACGAACTGTCGGAAAGACAACAAAGAATACTTTACTTGGTATCATTGAGAAGCTAGTTAATGTAGTACCCCAATTGAATTTATCCCCTGAGAACAGCGTTTACATCTTGGATGGAATTGCAATAGTTCAGATGACTAAGTCCTTACATGCATCTACGTTTGGCGAACTGGTCACTTACTACTGCACCATCTCACGTCAGTCTTATCTATCCAAAAGTGGACTCTGTTCACGTCCCTCTTTACCAGTACCTAGATAACTCTCTCAAAGGTAAAGAGAGCGGGCAAGGTGAGGTTCATTGAATGCACTTTAGGTGCAAATTGGAGGACCATCGACGCCAGTTCCTAAACAGTGGGATAGGCACATCTCCAATCCAAAAAACAAGAAAAACTTAAGTGGTTTCCTTACCACGTATATGTGGAGTCTGGGAAAAGGCAATCTTCCCAGGGTACACAACTGGCATTCGGGGGCGGATTTAAGGACGGAGAGCGATGCGTTGCATCAACATCTGAAGATGTTGAGAGCTTACAATCCCGTCATAAAGAAGTACATACGCAAATGATGCTTCACGCCAAGTACGTGGCAAACCGGCGCCAAGACACAACGATGATAATCATACAATCGCCTGACACAGATCTTCTCATTTTAAGTGTGGCCAATTTTGACAATATTGCCTCGAGGAACCTTTGGTTGTGTACAGGTCTAAAAGATCGACTGCCCCATACTCCTGCGCATGAGGCCTGTCAACAGCTCAACAGCAGAGTCCTGAAAGCG
The DNA here is from genome assembly GCA_027575005.1 of Sphenopus marsupialis. Taxonomy (NCBI): domain Eukaryota; kingdom Metazoa; phylum Cnidaria; class Anthozoa; order Zoantharia; family Sphenopidae; genus Sphenopus; species Sphenopus marsupialis. Next base: position 7,360 of record JAOBRF010407171.1, on the reverse strand, counting down.
ATACCAGCATTCCACGCGCTAACCAGCTGCGATAGTACAAGAGCTCTATCTGGAATCGGCAAGAAGAAGCCATGGAAAGTACTTATTGGGAGTGAAGTGCACCAGGAAAGCCTAAGTCTCCTAGGACAAAATCCAGAAGTAGAAGAGGAGACAGCAAAGAAATGCGAAGCATTTATATGTGACCTGTATCCATCATTAAAGAGAAGTGCAAAGACTAGCTACTGATGAATTACGATACATCATTTTCTGCTAAAAGAAGCCCAAGAGTGAAAACCTTCCACAAACGTCTGACAGCTTGAGGCAGCACATTAGCTGCGCCAACTACTAAGCTTACATATGGAGAAAAGACCTCGTTATTATGCCCGAGCTTCCATTTACTGAAGGGGATGGTTGGTTTGTGGAAGAGGGAGGACTAATGCCAAAGCTAATGTCTAAGGAACCAGCACCCACCAGCCTGCTGGAGCTTACAACCTGTGTCTGTAAAAAGGAATGCGGCGTTGATTGCTCGTGTGCTGACCTCTCATGCAATAAGAACCTGCGCCTGTATGGAAGAGCAAACATGCAAGAATCCAGATTGTGTGCAGTGGGAGGAGGACAGTTATTCTGACTAAAGTGATGATGACTAAACTGAGAATCGAGTGTTACATGTTTTTTTTTCTTTAAGTTCTCAATCGTCATGTTACGTGCAAAGCTATGTTTTAGACCAGTATTATGAGGTTGTAAGAAGTATCGCTAGTAAAATACACGCACACATACAATGAAAACCAGCTTTACCATTTCACAATAAACAATGGGACAGAACCATGTTGATAAACCTTAGTTATGTTGTCACATGCGATTTATCATATATTAATTTAGAAAGATGCTCGTAACAGCCCCTGTCAAAGTATAATCTATGTAGTTTATAGAGAGTTAGAAAATTCAAGTGTTTACAATCTTTGTTTTGAAACTCATAAAAGATACCTGACCATTTAGTATCACAAACATATTCGTCATCAAATTAAAATACCTAGGGATTTTGACGTTTTGTCATTTTTGTTAAAAACTCCGTAACTTATTCCAGCTGTTTAGCCTAGTTTCCATACAAAAAGAAACATAATTTAAAAAGAATTAGTAACTATGAAACTAATTGTATTAGCTACTTACCAAAGTTTCTAGTCACTCGGAAAGTAAGAAAAAAATAGGTCGCACTTCATTCGTGGTTTTACTAGAAATAGCCATTCTTTTCAAGCTAAAATATGGTACTTGCAGGTAATGCGATGTGTCACGTGATTCGAGTTTTGTTTGTTTAGTGCCTTTCGTAGCTTCTGCTTATAGACTAGTCAAATGTTTTCCATTTTCTCCTAGACTCGTTTTAATGTTGAGCTCTTGACAACCTCTATAAAATCCTCTTTAACTCAAAACCTATACCACAATTCGACAGTAGAAACTACCTAGCGTTGATCACCAGGTCTTGTTCTATAAGAATCCGTGGTCAAAATTTTTCTAACTTGTGGGTTGTACAAAACCCTAATTTCTTTTTGGTCCAGGCTGCTCGACTAAAAGTTGTCATTTATCAGAAACCACACTCAACTGTGATTTGGCGGGCTTCTTGACGTAACTCGTAAGTAACGACACATGTCTAAACTTTCGTGCCTTTAATTCAAACAAGTTAGTTGGGTTACTTGTGTTAAACACCAACAGTTTGCGAAGCTTTTGTTAGTTTTTTTCGAAATGGAATTGATGACTCAAAAAATTGCAGCATCGATTCCTTTCAGGGATTAAAAACCCAATGGCTTCGTAATTGAACCAACCTTGCTGTTTTGTCGTTGAAGTATGAGAACACTTCAGTTTCTCATTGAGTATCGAACCTGCTTGGAATGCTGGGAATGCTGAGTAAACCAAGGTAAAATGTAAAACCTATTTTAAGGCCAGAGTTTTAATTTTCAATTCAGCGAGTGGTTGAAAAAAAACGGCAATCGTATTTTGACTCGTAAAATTATCTAGCCGTACTGCATATATACTAAACTGTGTAATAAGATATGTACTTTCAAAAAAGAGATTAAGCTAGCAATTAAGTAACTGTCTTCTTTTAGCGCCGGCGCAGCCGTGTTTACCAAACATATGCATTCCTGCCAGAAGAGCACCAAAAATATATTTGGACAAAGATTAAAAGACCATGCAGCATGACCTAGTCACTGATGTTCTGGCACAGTCTGGGATCCACCGGCGCCGGCGCAGCAATTTTCCCGTAAACGGCCGGTGCCGTTTGAAACAGTCGATGACATTAGCCCGAACAGTCGATGCCATTCATAATGGTTGATGCCATTTTTGATAACAGTCGATGCCATTTATATCATTCCCTGCCCTTCACTTCGTGCATCTGAGACCTTGCGCGATCCAATTGGTTCGTCCCTCAGGGCACTCTCAGCATTTTCATTTCAAAATGGCGGAGGATAATAATATGAACGTCTGTAAACAACAAAAGAAAACCGAAAAGGAAAGACAAACGTATATTTATTGCAAGCCATACCGATCAAAAGTTGGTTGAGTCCTGTGATCAACAAACTACATGCTCTCAAACGAGCGAGACTAACTTCGATATAATGACATGTGCTCACAAACGAGCGACACGAGATATACGAAAAAAACTCACAAAATCACGTGACCCGAAAAGGCGGGAAACGTTCGGAGACACTACAGGTTGAGTTTTGGAGACTACCAGTCGATATCTATGTTTGTTTTTCAGTAGTATGAAACAAAGGTTAAATACACTCGTCCGAAAAAATTGGTATATACCCCGAGCGAGAATCTAACTCGTGAGTGCTAACCACTACACCATCAGGGACCACAACGCTGGCAACGTAGCAGTTTCATGATTAGTTGAGTTGGTTAGTGTGTGAGGATTCCTGGGTCCAATTTTTTTCGTGTGAAATGCAAGTGCGGCCAAATACAGCTCACGACAGATCTTCTAAGCTGGACTGGCAATCTGTAAAACTCGATCGGCACTCTCTATAATTTCTAAACCTCGGTCGGTAGTCTCTGCAACTCGACCGGTGAACTAGGAAAGTCGACCCTCAATGTTCATAACCCAGTTGTTGCTCGCAGAACTCAACCCACTTTTGACCGGTATGTCATGCCATAAATATGTCTTTGTCTTTCGGTTTCGGTTTCCTTTTGTTGTTTACAGACGTTCACATTATTTTCCTCCGCTATTTTGTGTAGATAATGCTGAGAGTGCCCTGAGGAACGATTCAATTGGACCGCGGCAGGTCTCAGATGCGTGTGGTTAAAGGCAGCGACTATTATAAATGGCATCGACTGTTATCAAAAATAGCACCGACCATTATTAATGTCATCGACTGTTCGGGCAAATGGCATCGACTGTATCAAATGGCGCCGGCCGTTTACGAAGGGAAAAATGGGACGGCATAGGCGGCGCACTGGCGACATATGTACCAGTCATTGCCCCAGCTCAGTCGCCGGCACTTATATGGTTATATCGAAACCAGCCTTTGCCTTCAAACAGGCGCAGATCTTCGAACAAGGACCGCTGACTTTCAACTGAGTATTAACAAGTTTTAATTTAATTCTTGTCTTTAAAGCACATCTACATAAAAACTCCAGGACCACAAAGCTAAGAAATAGAAAAGTGATAAAAGAGATAAACAACAACCATAGCGACACCAATTACCTCTAGTCGTAATAATCATTATGAATGTGTGCACAATCTAATTGATTATTGAAACAGTTCGTTTAAATTTATGTTTCTTTTAATTTTAAGTTAAATATTATATCGATTCTGCCAAGTTGGACGAATCAAAAGAGGAAATTATCAAGCTTTTGCGGGAAACGCTGACGGAAGGGATTGATGATGTGACTAAAACTCGAGATGAGATATGGGAACAATTGAAAGAAACTTTAGAAAAGTTATCTCCGGAGAAGTTGCAGATAGGTAATAGCCAGTAAATTTGAAAATATATGGTGTGTAACCAGGCATAGTTATTCAAAATGGTAAAAACGAGTTTAAAAAAGTTGACACCGGTTAAAAATTTTACAAAAATATATAGGACGTTTCGGTTATTACTATAGCCTTCATCAGCATGTATAAAATATTGTTTCTACGGCGACCTTTAAATATGCGTATGTAAAGCGAGGAATCCAGATGTAATTATTATTCATGGCTATGTGTTAATCAAAATTCTTAATACTAGTGTATATATTGGGCAGTGTTATATGTTCATTAATGGCATTCTTGTTCCTCATTGAGTGCCAGGCTTCAAGGACCAATCTTTGTTGCCACTGAGATGGCTTTTCAATAATATCTACGTTAATTAAATCAATACTGTGACCGTGATGTATGTGATGTTTAGCTAATAGCTAGTTTTTGTCTAACGTTTCTATGGCTTTTTTATGCTCTTTCAAGCGTGTTTTTGGTGCGCGTGACGTCTGATTAAAGACCACCCAGCTGGTTCCTTTAATATTTTTTTATTAGAAATTGAGTGGATGGGCTTGTGAGCGACCCTGACTTTAAATCTTCGTAGAACGATAGTGATTTTTTCGGAAAGACCTTTAACGTAGGAGAGGATAACTAATCCCCTTTGTCCAATGTTATTCCTTTCTTGTTGAATATTCGATTGGCGGCCGTTTTGGATGAATTTAGTTGGATAGTTATTAGCGACCAGGGTTTGTAGATATTATTGACAAGCCATCTCAGTGGCAACAAAGATTGGTCCTTGAAGCCTGGCACTCAATGAGGAACAAGAATGCCATTAATGAGCATATAACACTGCCCAATGTATACAATAGTATTAAGAATTTTAGTTAACACATAGTCCATGCATAATAATTCCGTCTAGATTCCTCGCTCTACATACACATATTTAAAGGACGCCTTTTATTTGCGTAACCCCTGGACCATAAACCATTTTTAATATGATTTTTAAAGCTTTAACCTCTATGAGGACAAAAGAACTAGAAATATGTTGAATTAATGAAACAAAAGGTGGACAAGCAACATTTGGCCGTTTACCCTGTTCAAACAGGGTCCGGGAGGGGGGAGGGATGGGAGACAGAAAGTGCCCGCGTTCTGAAACTAGCAAAGATCATGAAGTCCAATTAAATTATTTAATAGCATTAAAAAGTGTGCTACATTTTCTTATGTATAAAACACACAATTAGGCCCCAGAACTGTTCTCTTTCGACTAGTAAAAAATTCGAGTCATTTTTTAAAAACAATTCAACTCAGCAAATTCCAAAGAATGTATATTTTCCGGAATTCATTGAAGGGGTAGGTGCTAAAACTAAATTTCTCAATTAAAGTAACATAAAAATTGTCAATAAACATAATAAAGTGCAGCAGTAGTGGTCTCAATTTTCACACGTGTCTTATACGATTACATCACATAGCCGCATTCTTGAATTTTTCCAAAGGCATTGTCAGCAATCGCCACTAAAGGTTTGCGTTCATAGTTGTAATATTAATTGAAAAAAGATCTGAAACAGTCAAAATTTCTTGAAAAATATTTTCCGAAAACCCGTTACCATAGCAACGATAGATAAACCAATTGCAAAAATTTACTTTTTCCAATATATTTTAGGAATATTCAGGGAATTTGGTTGCCTTTACAAAAACTTCAAAAAACTGTGATTGTTTGATATTAATGCTACACCACCCCCGGTCGGAATAGGGTTAGGGAGGGCTGAAATGAGCAAAATGGGTTCAATCTTAACGCCCACCCTTTGCTTTGTTTTACCACCTTTTGGTTAAAACAAAATAATATAAACATAAACATTTTTAACTTTCATTAAACAATTTTTATTAACAGTGTTAAAGGTGACTGTTCGCCTGGAGAATATTCCGGAAGTTCCCATGAAACAACAAATCGAAAGGGAGATGATTCAAAAAGAACAGGAGAAGGGCACCCTTCATCAAGAGTTAAAGAAAAAAGGCTGTGACATTAAAGATGTAAAGAGTGGGAGTATCGTTGTCATTATTGAATGTCAATCTTTAAGCATCCTACAGCAACTTTGGGAAGAGCATAGAAGTGGGATCCTAACGGAGCTTACCCAGAATTGCTTTGTGACACCGGAGTTATTAAACAAGTTTGGTTTGAAAGAGATACGACTACAAACAAATATTGACCAAGCAGAGTACAAAAGTCTACGACGGAAACTCATCATTTCAGGTATTAAGTGTGACGATCGTTTGACATAATAGAAGTATAGAAGCAAATGTGGATATGTTTTTGCCAAAACGTCAAGCTTTTATAGTGTTTCTATTTACTCTGCGAGTAGTTTTCATTACATTATTGTTGTTATTTTACAGAATTTACTGCCGTTATTGAAGATATATCTTTTATGATATATGATGATCAATATAAAGCTTATAGTTTCTAAACAAAAACCCCAGAAATCACTTCAAAACATGCTTGAGCGTTTTTATCATGCTATTTATTTTTTACAAACTACCAAAACGGTATCGATGTACTAACAGCAACAATGCAACTAATTCGTGAATTATGTCAGTGAGCTACTTCAAGTAGTTTTCATTACATTATTGTTGTTATTTTACAGAACTTGGTACCGTTGTTGAAGATACCATCAGAGATGTGGAGTCGCTGCTCGATAAGGGAAATCTCTCAGCAGCTTTAGAGCTTATCAGCGAAAGAAAAAAAGAACACGCGTCTCAAAAGAGATGTCTTTCATCAAAGTCTCAGCAAGTCAAGTTTTTTGACGGAAATGCAGATTACAGGAAAACCATTGATAGTTCTAGTACATGTCAACTTACCGCCGGCTACAAAGAACCCCAAGTTACCTTCAGCAGTAATATTAAAGATATCAACCGCGTGCCATTTTTGTCAGCAAGTCCCTACTCCACATTAAATCGAAACAAAAAACTAAAAGAAACTGGTACCCGGGAACACGAGGATTACAAAGAAGAAATGGCCTCAACATATCATAGAAACAGTACTACTCGAGCACCATCGGAGAGTAAGCAACAAGAGGTTCCTGATTGTATTAGAACCCAACAAGAAGACCTACTGTACAAGGGTTTGGATGAACGGAAAAACAACAGATTAACAGGAAGCTTTGAAAATGTTCGAGACGGTACAACAGAACGAATGAAGCAAGACGTTATTGTTGAGGTTACTAGAACCAACAATGAAGACCTAATGAACAAGGATTCCTGTGTACGTGAGGATTACAGAGTGACAGAAACCACAGGAGAGGTTGTAGACGCTAGAACAGAAAGCATAGATCAAGAGCTTGTTGTTGAGGTTAGTGATACTACTAAATCCAAACAAGAAGACGCATTCTACAAAGATTCCAGTGTACGTGAGGATTACAGAGCAACAGAAACCATAGGAGAGATTGGAGA
>JAOBRF010406060.1:0-10050 GCA_027575005.1 Sphenopus marsupialis | reverse complement strand
CATCAAATTTGTCACATCAATAATAGTATAAAATACAAAGTTTTGAAGAGAGTACCCTAAAATTTGGGAAGATGTGATTATTTGAAGCTAAATATTTTCGTGGGATTTTTGCAAGAAAATGTAACGTGCTTAGCATATGATAACAAGACTTGACAGACATGCAATTCCTGTCCATTACACATTTCTTTGTAAAATTGCTAAGATTTAAAAATTAATTTCTTTGTCAATTTAGGGGCTACATATATCTTTGAAAGTTGGCAGTTTTACTAATATACTGAGATGTGGCAAATTTGATAATGATTCCTTTTTTCAATAAACCAAACATTTCGTTGTGTAACCCTAAGTGTGAAAAGGGTCTATTAATGGGGTAAAGCATTTGTTTGATTCAAGAACACTAGAAGAATTATAAACACTTTTAAAAATGTTTAGCAAGTTATATTACTGTTCTACTGTATGGTCCAACACTTCGAAGAAAAATATCTCAAAGCTGCAGAAAGGTTAAGAATTTTGCAGCCTGCACAATCATTACTGCAACACAAAAATCTGATCTTATAACACCAGTCTTAAAAGAGGTAAGGTGGCTATCCCATGAGCAGTTACTTGAAGTATACACTAGGAGTTTTTAGATCTAAATCTGTCAAGGAATTAGCCCCTAGTTACCTTTGTAAAATATGTAAAACCTCAGGGTAGTCATTTTTAATTGTAATTAGTTTTTTAAAAGCCATTCATGGAAAAACTAATAAAGTATTCTATTCTAATAAAAAAAGTATTCTATTCTATACTTCATTTGATTTGTGAAAAATTGCTCTTTTCAGGGCAATACAGTACTGTATGTTGACTTGATATGTATATGTCATGCTTTAATGATGATATGTTTTAATGATTTTGATTTATACAGATTATTTGTATGACTAAGACTGTTTGCTTTGTCTTTAAAGAATTTATCATTGTTGTTGTTGTTGTTTGCAGTGTTATGAGTTTGAATAGTTACAACTTTAGATGGGGGGGTGCATTCTGCACTTAATATTTCAGAACATGACTGTGCAGAATAAAACTATGTCCCCCCCCCCACAAAAAACGTCTTAGGGGGGCAAATTCTACATAAAATATCCAATGAAAATCCTGCACTAAATTTTATTAAGTTGCTGATGTGAAGCAGATACTGTAATCTACTTCCAGTAGCCACAGTCAGGAAAGTTTCAAACAAACAGTAATCTGTGATCAGCTTAAGTTATAATATGGTGACGTGAGTGAACGTTGCCATTGTTTTAAAGCAAGTCTGCGAAACAAAAATAAAGTTACATGATGCTACTTGTATTTACAAAGTTAAAAATTCCAAAACAGTTAGGCGTTACAGGTTGAGAAATGACCTCTTGAGTGTATTTCTTATATCATGCTAGTAGCATGCACGAGTTGAGTGAAACAGGCGATTATCAATATGCAATGCAATCGGTCGGCCAAACGTTGTGTTTTTTTACAAAAACAAGCTTCAAGAAATTTTGTTTATCACTGGTTACTTTCAAAGAAAAACTGGAATATGTTAGAAGTTTGTCAGAACAACAGGTAATAAAGGGAACATAGAAAATTTTTGGTAAAACCAGATGAGTTGAACACACTTGATTCTCGCTCCTTTTCGCGCCTTTGCTCGGCACTTATTACACTATATACATCAATAACCATATCTATAATAATAAAATAACACAAAAACAAACTTACAAAATCATTGCAGCGCAAATTTCCACTTCTTTCTTGATATCATGAATTACTATTTGATTTGCATAGTTTTTAGAATTTCTGTTCTCATGTTATGACTATGGGTACTTCGTGTCAGCTTCACATAACGGCCTCGCATGAAGCACAGGCTGCCCAGGTAAATCGTAACTTAACACCTTTTTTGTATTAATGTCAAGCTGAAAATCGGCCAAAATTTAAGAACATGCTAAGAACACACCCGGAATGAGGAATGGCCGAGAACTTTATTTTGTTACATTCAATAGTTAACGGCACAAAATCATGGAATCGGCAAATAGTCGATTGTGCATCATTGTTTGCGACCAGAGTAGAATACATGGAAATTTTACAAGAACAATTTGCAGGACTCATTAGTTTCTCTTTAATTTTACTCTATCTATTTGTATATCAAATATCGAACATCGTAGCTACAGTGGCCGAAAGGGACAAACTACTTACATTTTTAACAAGAAACGAACACAAACTTAATATTTTGTGTGCAAACTTATTATAATTTTTTGTGTGCAAACTTAATATTTTGTGTGCAAAATTAATATTTTGTGTGCAAATCTTAAAAAAAACGAACGCAAACTTATTATTTCGTGTGCAAACTTAATTTTTTGTGTGCAAACTTAATATTTTTCACATGCAGATATTTAAGAACATTCAGTCTCGGCCCAAAAATAAGACGCTCTTATAAGAAATTGAGTTGCGTAGGTCCTCTGTTTCTAACTGAGCTACAAATTAAGAAAGTTAAATATCAAAAGAGCTTTCCAGCTTTCCAAAATTAACCTTTTTTTTGAAAATCTGATTTGTTAAACACTGTTCCCATGAAGCATTTTTTAATATTGGAAATTTTACAAAGACACAAATACACCGATATCTTATTTGAAATTGCGTGTATAAAACCTAATTTTAGACACTAACCTCACTTTCGTTGCTATCTCAGGTTTTAAACACAAATCTTTTTTGTTTGGGTTCTCTCTAAATATAAAGTTATATGCTAACGAAGTAGAATGTAAACAACTTAATGGAAAAGAATACGTGGAGGGGTTGAATTACAAACAACACGTACAAGCCATGACGATGAATGAGTTCTTAGAAGAATTAAATCACTTTCAAGAAACATGTGTTAGATTACCTCAGAAGGTGGGGCTGCACGTCGTTCGAGGAGCTGTTGAATTTCATAGTTGTTCATCCAGGGGGATGTTGAAAGACTTTTTGGATCAAGTATGTCTGGAGTTTCCCAACGAGTCCTTGGATGACGCTTTCCGAAAGTTGTTACTCACCAATGAAGATCTAGCCAATGAGTGGAGAATCCTCCCTTACCGTCAGGTGATCGATTATTTGCTAAGCTGAAATACTGGGAATATCCGTGGTTGACGCATGACGAACAACTGTCGATGGATGAGATTGACAGGAAACTGAAACTGGCAGGGGACGAAGAAAAGGAAGTAGAAGTAAAGCATTGTAAACTGAAGCGATATTACAAGGCCTAGAAATAACGATCCATTGAAAGGAAAGACACGTGATGTCAGTAGAGACTATAAGAAACGGGTGTGGGGAAAATATTTTCATTTACGTGTTCTCTCTGATTGCAGAAACACAACGACGATGGCTGCAGAGTATCTTCTATACCACCAGCCTCCAACGGAGGTGTTTGTTCCAGTTCCTCCTGATGATGCAGCAATCCTTCATGCAGAAGACTTGATTCCACCATCGCCCCCGCAACCCGAGGTACTACCACCCACCTCACCCAAACCAAAACGTCAGAAATGTAAAACCAATAGAAAAAAGAAAGCCGCCGCTGTAGCGAAAATAATAGAAGAAAAAGCCAAAAGTATGAACCCGAAAGCCGCAGACGAGGAGGAGGAGGAGGATGACATCGTCAAAGTAAAGAAAGTAAAATGGATCAACGAAGGGGAAGAGGAAGATGAAAAAGAAAGAAAAAAGACCTTGTTGCGTAAGTTCTACAAAGTCAGCAAACGGTCCGCCCACTATGAACATCAGTTGCTTCATCAACGTTCGTGTACGAGTGTCATGTTGTCATCAGGAGAGAAACCTTATACGGTGTTGACCATCCCCACCCACATCTCCAGTGATGCGTGTGAAATCGTGCGTCGCTTGGCGTTAATTGAACAATGTGGAGGGTGCATTGAGCACAATGGCGAGATAAACACGGAAAAAGAAAATGATTTAGCGTGCGTCTATCACGGGGAAGAGGAATGTCGAAATGTCAAGAAAGCGTTGAAAGTTTTGAATAATGCGTTGGTACCGCTGATCCAATCGGAAGATCAACAGGCGGAGAAAATGCAGGAGTTGCAGATTCGCGAAGAATGGGACGAACGTATTAGAGCATTAGAATAACTGCATAAAACAAAACAAATGTAAATACTTTTCTTTTTTGGCCATCTTAGCTTCATTAAAAACATAACACAAACAGCGGTTACAAACATAAAGGAATGACGCATGTTGTTGATTTTCAAATGTATTTAAAACTTAACGTTTCGTGTGTTACGACATACATCTTCAGAGGTGACCTTTATACTAGGTTACAGCAAATCTAAAACAGGATGCGGAGTACTGGTAACTAGTAACTAGTATATAGTAATTAAGTAAAAAACTTCACACAGCCAATATTAACATGCATGGTGAAAAAGAGTATGTGGGGGACCAATGGTAATGTGACGTTATTTGCATTTGGTAATACAGCCAATGGGAATGCGGATGGAGCGCTGTTGAACCCGCAAGCAACGAGGCAAAGTCCGTGTTGAAATAAAGCTACAGGAAGCTCAAAACCACCTGGTAAAAGTGATTGTCTACAGGGAGTTTGAAAACAAAGTGGAAGTGGATACCAACAGAACAGTGCTGTACGACCCCACCACGTAAACATGGAATTTGTAGCCACCCAACCGAACAATTGAATGCTTTAGCTAAGAAGTCCCCTAGCTTGAAACCCTATTGGGCGGGAAGGTTTCCTTCCGATGGCTTACCTGGCCCTCCCATCAAGAACATTCATCGGGCTTACATTGTGAATGCAGCCCAGGTCAAGAACGAACGCATTGATTTGCCTTTTGGACCTATGACACCGGTTGTGAACGGATGGACCGTTACGGCCTCCCTCAAATGGTCTACGCTATCGCGCCATTAGAAGCCTGGATCGAGAAGCATCGGACCACTTATCAAACAAATAGCAAGAGTTTACAAGCGTTAAACAGCATGACGTGTGGCCATTATTTATGCCTTTAAGTGTTTGATAGACAAGAGTTTAGGAAAGACTCTGGCAGACTTTTTAAAAGATTTTAGTGACCATGCTGATGTAAGCATAATCGTAAGATCGCTCGCTGGATGAAGCTGTATGTTATCAAAAACATTTAAAAACAAGCGATCGTGTCATTTGTTGTGTAGAAAGGATGGAGTTCAAAACTCCCACGGGGACTATGGTGTCTGGCCCTTGTGGCTCTGGGAAGACCGTTTTTGTCAGTAAATTACTTCACCATGCCAACGTCTATTTTCCCCAAGTTCCGCAAACATTCATTTTTGTTACGTAGCCAAGCAGGGTTTTTTTGACGTCATGGCCAAACGCGATGGCATCCAATTTCAGGAAGGGGTCCCTACGTTAGATAATTTGACTGAATGGTTTGACAAGAAAGGTGGGGGTATTTTGGTCCTGGATGACTTGATGACAGCCAGTACGCAAGATCAGTTTGTGTCCGATCTGTTTTCCAAACACTCTCATCACCGAAACGTCACCGTTATCTACTTGACACAGAATTTGTTTCCTCCGGGAAAATATGCTAAAGATATTTCTCGCAATTTACATTACCTGGTGTTGTTTCGCATCCCTCGAGACAAGGTGTCCGTGCGTAGTTTGTTGATGCAGGCGTTCCCTGAAAAATGGAAAGAGGTGCCAAACATCTTCATCAAAGTGACACTACAGTTATTTACTGTTGGATTTACATCCCTCTTCCAGTGATAAATACAGGGTGTGGATCAACATCCTAAAAGATCATCTCCAACGCTTTTGTAGGGATTTGAATCCCATGACGGGAAATCCGTAGATGGGCGCTCCAAGACAGGTGGGAGAAGGAGGACCAGGGGTAGGAAGACTGGGCGGCGCTCTTAATGCTCCCATTCTTGATATCCCCCTTCAAGTAGCCCATAGCGACGCGTTCCACGTTGTGACGATGCAGCCGCCACACCACCATCCCACTGATGAGGGAATCAAATACAAACTTTTTAGCTCTGTATCACCCTCACTATTGGAAACGACGATGTCATTATTTACGTTTAAAGAAAAAATATTATTTTGGAACATGTTGGCTTTTCTTTTAGTAGGATTGGGGGTGATTGTGGGACCTATTATCACCAACGCGTACGTCGTTGCCGGTTTAACCATCGCGGGAACGATTGTCAAAGGGTATTTGGAACGGAAACGGTACGACACATTAGTGGATATGAGTCGGTTCGCATATACCACGAATGCCAAAGCCCTACACAAAGCGCACATTGAAACCTCGGATGATGCGCTTCAACATTATGCAGATCAATTGAGCCCTGTGCATGAAATCATCATTGACCTTTGTCCGGCAACACCCGGTTGATACCATCAGTTGGGGGACCATGAAATGATCGACGGGCTGGAAGAAATAGCCAAGGATCCTTGTATAAATAGATACCCCCACCCGGAGGTCATGCAGACCACGACGACCCTTTAAAAAGAACATGCCTCGTTGTAAACGCCGTACTAGACGTCACCGCGGTGGTGGACGACGACAAAAAAAACGAGGTCAAAAGAAGTGTATCTTTCCATTAATTGCAACAAGAAGAACGGAAAATTTTGTTTTTCTGTGCTTGTGCTTATTCTATGCTTATGCTATTTTGCGTTTGTTCACACTATCTATTATATCCTTGTGTTGTGCTTATCTTATGCTTATGCTATTATATTTGGTGTGAACCAGGCTTTAAACAGATGTTACTTTTAATTCCTTGCGTAGTGCGTAGAGATTGTCTTCCAGATCTAGGTCTTCCCTCGGGGAATTTCAGCCAGACTTAACATACAGCTTCGGATTGAAATTTGGATCTTGCGATTCACCCTCGAACTTGTAATGAAGACGCACGCTACGACAACAGTCCTGAATCCGCAAATCGAATTTAGCCGTTGTAGGGGGTTTTAGCGTTGGTCTGAATTTCAGTCCCAAACCGATAACCCTGGCCTGGCGGTCAGTCAATTGCTGTGAAGAGAAATTGTGGAATTCTGAGTTTGGTGGTAGGAGGTGGAGCAGGGGTCGTTTAGCCATTTTGAAGAGCCATTTTTCGTATTCAGATCTTCTGTCTATGTTCCGTGGCCGAATCCTCGGCTTCGGGAGTTTTTTTGACACGGAAGATTTGTGCTGCCTCCGATTGCGGTTAGGGGCTGTCCGCTTGCGGGTTAACGACCTGCCTCGGCGTTGCTGAGATTTATTTTTTATTCGCGCTTTCATTTGCTGTGAGGGCTTTCTGTGACCTTTCTTCGTCTTCGCGTCCGTGGATCGCCTAACTTCTTGGCGAACAATATCCCGAATAGAACTCTCAGTCAGCTGAAATTCCGTCTCCATGTTAGCTTCTTTACGGGATTTTTCTTTTTTCTTCTTTCTTCAGGGATTCAGCTTGAGAGGAAATGGAGATCAGGGATTCAGATTGAGAGGAAATGAAGATCTCCATTTTGTAGCGGTGGTGGTTATATATTTTCCTTGCGCTTCTCAATTGCGTCTGTCAATGAGGGGATCTCAGATTTAAGAGCCAATATCCCTAACCACTGCGTGACATGTGGCACAAGGTCAAAAAGTTGACCCCGATCATTTTTCGTCACTAACGTGGTTCTCTTCGTATCTTACTGGACGCCAGCAGAAACTATCTATGAATGGGACCTTCTCTGATCTCTTTGAGTTGAAGTCAGGAGTTCCCCAAGCTAGGATCTGCCTTGGCCCCCTGCTATTCACAATCAACGCAAGCAAACTGTTTGAAATTATTGAGTCTCATCTCTCTTAGAGCACATCCGAATGCTAATGACACGGAACTGTATGTCTCATTCAACCCCTATAATAATACCAACTCAAGATTCAGCTATCGCAGCAATTCAACTCTGTGTACAAGATTTAATGTCGTTGCTGACAAGAGACAGATTGATGCTAAATAGTGAGAAAACGGAAATCATTCTGTTTGGAACGCCACGGCAGCTCAAAAAAGTTAACAACAAGAAGATAATCATATGTGAAGCTGCTATTTACCCTGCAGATGTTGTTAAAGATCTTGGCGCCTGGTTTGATTCTTTACTCACTATGACCACACAAGTAAACAAAACATCAGCTTCCGCATTTTTTTACTTACAGACACATTAGAAAGTGTCTCAGCCG
This sequence comes from Sphenopus marsupialis, assembly GCA_027575005.1. Classification (NCBI taxonomy): domain Eukaryota; kingdom Metazoa; phylum Cnidaria; class Anthozoa; order Zoantharia; family Sphenopidae; genus Sphenopus; species Sphenopus marsupialis. The sequence goes on along the minus strand of JAOBRF010406060.1, from coordinate 1,924 downwards.
TCAACACACCGAAATCCTCATTCACGCCTTTATTACTAGCCGGCTCGAGTACTGCAATAGTCTTTTTTATGGCCTGCCTGATTCATCTATCCGCAAGCACCAGAGAATCCAGAACGCCTGCGCCCGTGTTATCTACTGCTGCCCCAAATTCTGCCTAGTTACACCTCTTTTAATGGAACTTCATTGGCTACCTGTCCGACAAAGAATCGCCTCAAAACTACTCCTTACCACATACAAGTATCTGAATCAAATGGTTCCAAAATACTTATCCTATCTCTTCATCATCGCACAAGCTGGCCGCTACAACCTCCGCAGCTCAAACAATGGACTCTTTCTTGCGCATCCTCGCATAAGATCAAAGAAAACTCTCGCTGACCACTCCTTCATGCTTGCCGCGCCAAACCTATGGAACAAACTGCCTGCTGAAATTCGCTACTACTTCAGAGCGTTAACGCGTGTCTAACAAGTAACTCCATGGAAAGGATACAGAAAAGAGCGCTAAGGCTTATCTATGGCTATGAACTGCCCTGTGGTGGAGCCTTAAGCATTTCAGGATTCGAGACTTTATTTCAGTCTAGAGAACGCCTTTGTAAGATTTTTTTTGAAAAAATTGTTTCCAGTGAGTTCGATAATTTACATCGTGTTCTGCCATTTAACATCAACAAACCCAATGTCATGACTACGTAAGCCGGAAGAGAGGCTTCACTGTTCCTGTTTGCAAAACAAATAGATATAAGAACAGTTTTATAATTCCAAGTGCAATGAAACATGATAGTTTTAATTAATTTTTAAATAAAGGTTTCATTCATTCAAGGCTACTTAAAAACATATTCCGGTTTATCATCACAACACAATGACTTTTTCAAAAAATAAAAGAAATATATGACGAAAAAATTCGAGAAATGTTTGTTGCGAAACAATAATCAGAGTGACAAACAGTTCGGTCGGCGACATATTCCAATATTCGAGTCTTTTTATACCCATTGGATTGTTTCGAAAGAATTGTAGTATGGACCGTATCATAACTTAGTTTGGTAGTTATAGATTTACTCCGCCCAAACTGACTTGTTGGTCCAAATAAAAAAATTAAAAAAAAATAAATACTTTATTTAACGTCAATTGCGAAGGAAGTGGTTGCCCATTCTTCCTAGCCAAAGGCTAATGTTTAATCGCTCGACGGCTCAGATCAGGTCCACAAAAGTATTAAACCTTAATAAAGCGCCCGCCTTCACTGAATTTTAGTAAATTTTGATGATAAACCGGGATATTTTTTTAAGTGGCCTAATCAAATTTATATCTTAAGTATAGGTATAGTTATATTTTATCCTCGTTTTCAAATAATTTCAATGCTTTTACATAACTTGCACATAGAGTATATATCATGTATCATGGCTACGCAATTCACCTTTCTGGCTACTTGTGGTCATGTATAAAAAAATTATCTATCTATCTATCGGAGACGGTTTTAGGAAAATGGGTTTATTGTGTCGTATATTTCTTGTCTGTACTTTTGTTACGCACTTGAAGTGGGAATAAATTATTGTTGTTGTTGTTATGAAGTCATCCGTAATTTATATAAAGTTTATTAAAACTGAACCATAGCCAGTCTGAGCACCCGTTATTTCGGGCTTATTTTCTAATTATAAATAGCAAGCAAAGAAAGAAAGAATTTAGTTAGTTTCAACAAACCAGGATTGAGGAAACCTATCATAGCAACCCATGGATACTCATAAAGAAACGGGAATCCTCGACAGTTATTTGGTATAAAAATTCTACGCTTTCGGTTACCGCTGTAACCTTGTTCACAATGATTGATGTGAAATCTGTGCGGAATGTGCCTTTTTAATGGCTGGGGCGGATCTAGGGGTGGTTCGGGTGGTTCGGTCGAACCCCCTAAACTGAACGTAAAAAGGTATAAGAAACG
>JAOBRF010403839.1:0-10092 GCA_027575005.1 Sphenopus marsupialis | reverse complement strand
TATTATTATAGGTTTTAAATAAAATTGTTATGTTTACCGCCGTTGTTTTCTCATACTGGCCACTTTCGTAGATGTCACGTGACAACCCAAAGTCAGATACCATTGGACGATTGTTTTCTCCCAGGAGGATGTTTCGCGCCGCCAAGTCTCTGTGTACACACTGAAATGTAAAGTTGCAGCACAAAATGAGCTTTTAAACAGCGACATTTTTGTGAGATGATTCTGGAGGGAACTCAAGACGTAAGACGAAAGTGGTAAGACGTAATACATAAGCCATAAGACGTGAGGTGTAAGAATCACGGCGTAAGGCAGAAGACGTAAGAGGTACGGCGCGCCTATGGCTTGAATCGTAAGCAAAAGGCGAAAGGAGTAAGACATAAGACGTAAGTCGTAAAATGTAAGAATTAGGGCGTAAGACAAGACGAAAGGCATAAGACGTATAAGGTAAGGCGCGACTATGGTTTGAATCGTAGGACGTAAGGCTTACGGTGAAAAGCAAAAGGCAAAAGGTGTTAAACGCAAGACGTAAGTCGTAAGACATTAAGGCCTAAAGTATAAAACGTAAAGCGTTTTCTCTTGATTTAATTCAAGGGTCAAAAGAGCTCGTACCCTTTTTTTCTCAAGATGATGCATTCCTCGCGCAATCCCGTAAGCTAACTGAAGTTTCTTCCCAAGATCCAAGTTGGTTTTTGTGTTAACGATGTTTTCGTAGCCTTCTGAAGTTTCCTGTCTGTGAGAATGAAGGTACGACAACAAGTCACCATTCTCGGCAAACTTTACCACCAGCCACAAAGGACCTGGAGTGAGAAAGGGAGGCCTTCACAAAGTCTGCGATTGTGATTACACCATTTGCTGTTCATTACGAGTACATACGCATTCTTTTGCGTCAAATGTCAGTCGATAAAGCAAAAAGAAATTCATTTATACAAAACGGCATTCATTTAGATGCAAAGCACATTCATTTACGATTTTTGCTTATTAAAAAACATTCAATATCATTTTTAGGCATTCATTTGCACATTTGGACGTTTGTATAAGAAAACTAAACTTTCAGTTATGTGAATAACTGCATCATAAAAATTGATTGAGTATTCAACTGCAGGAATAGAAAATCAGTGGCGCGAAAATGACATTCATTTGCAGTTTCAGCACCCAGAATGACAATCAGTAAGGTGATTGGGCAATTATTACGTCGGTCTTAACAATCATCAGCATATGACAGATAAAAGGGCGCTTGCTAGATTATTTCAACAAAAACCTAATTTCAATTACAAATATTTTTGACATTTAAAAAAGAAAATGCTATAATTTTATCCCTAACATGTAGAGACAAACAGGCTTTGCATTTTTCTGCAACAAATATTGCCAAACAATGGTATAATTGCTCACGCTATTGATTGTCAAACTATGTACAAAAATGTAAATAATGATTATATTCATGCAAATGAATGTCTATTCCTCCAGTTGATTATCAATAGATATTAATGATGCAGTTATTTACTCAATTGAAAGTTTAGTTTTCTTATTCGAATGTCCAAATGTGCAAATGAATGCCTGCAGACACTATTGAATTCTTATGAATATGCAAAGTTCGTAAATGAATGTACTTTGCGTCTAAATGAATGCCGTTTGGTATAAATGAATGGTTTTTTTTTGCTTTATTGACTGACATTTGACGCAAATGAATACGTATTTACTCGTAATGAACAGCAAAAGGTGTACTACAACTTAACCGAACTCGAGTAGCATACTGTAATTGTTTTCTCCATGTTTTTCTTGCGAATAAAAGTGCATTGTATTCGTTTTAGATTATATTTTTTGCGAGTTTGTAATAGCGGTGATCATAAAAGTATAGGCTGTTTTAAAAGTAGTGTACTCAAATATCACAACTAGCTTACCGTCTGTAGTACAGGCTCCAATCAGACTTATTATGTTGGGGTGCTCACCAACACTGGCCATGATGTTCAACTCATTCACCAAGTCTCTGTGTTCTGCTTCCGTTGCTTGTTCTGAATTTACAACAATTTACATCATCAAGATTACTAAAGCGAGAAAGGAAAACAACGTCGAATCCAAATTTTGGATCAAAAACGAGTCTGATCTTTGGCAGTAACAATATTTCGACTTTAATTCAAGTCCATTCATAATCATGTTGTAAAAAGGTTTACTAGCGCAGTTGTTCCTAAAAGTTACAGGTCTCGAGAAGATTTTGACATTTAAAGTAAATAAACAAAGAGATACGGTACAATTATATAGAGATTAGAATAGTTCTAGATCTCTGGAGGATTTCAGGCCTTGGTTTTAAGGTTGGTTTTAAATTCTTGATGTAGCAAGCCTCGAGGAATTGCAAACTCGACCAATTGTCACTCGAATCAATGACTTAGACGTTCCTGTATACGAAAGCGGTATTGAAAATATCCAAAACTTGGATTTAAAAATGTTTTCCTTTCTCGGTTTAGTTATCATTATGATGTATAAAAAAATGTCAGATCGACAAGGCTTTTACATCAATTTAACATTAAACATTGCATTTCGCACATTGAAGAAAGGTGAATACCTCTCTACATGTTGAAATCAAACCCCTTTAATCTTTAGTCCAACGACGTAAAACATTTTGCCATCAATTTCATCACCATCATTATCATTATCGTAATCATAACCAGCACCATCATCAAGTGCCATCATGTTCATCATCAGCATTATCTTTGCCATCTTTTTTATTATCATACTATAATCATCGTTATCAACATAATCATCATCTGTAAAAGGAGCTGAGCATTATAGATAATAACACACTTACTTTTCAACATCTTTATTGCACACACGACAGTTTCATCTCCCTTTATCAGAATTCCTTTCTTGACCTCACCAAATGCACCCGATCCGAGCTGATCTCCAACTTCAAGGGAGTCACGTGGTATTTCCCACCATTGCCGCGAAGTGATAGTCTCAAGATATGTTTGGTACCAGGCATCACTTTTAAACTCGTAGTTATTATAGGTCTCGGTTAAAACTCTTTCCTTCTTCAGCTTGTTTTACAATAAAAGAAAGTGAATCGTCAAAGTTTCGCTACAGAACTTACGAAAAATTCTCGTTAACACAAGAGCTTATCCACTATCTTATCCGTTTAAGGATTTATAAAACGGAATAATTCATTTGCTTAATTTATTTCAAAGCTGCTCAAAATATTTGCTATTTGCATCTACTTACTTGTTTTTCATACTTATATATAGTGTCTTCTGTTGTCATCAGGTGTGAATCCGGACAATTTTAAATCTCATTAAGGGACATATTTCTAATTTTCCAACATCAAAGTATAGTTATTTCTAACAAAAAATAATAAAAAAAAAATGTTTGTTTGTTGTTACCTGATGAAGTTCAGCTTCTAGTTGTTCCTTTTTCTTCCTTTGCGTTTTATTCCTCCACAACGTGAACACGATGAGAGCAACAAACAGAACAACTGTCGGGATTATAGTTGATAAAATGATAATTGTTGTCCAATCTGATGGAAACAAAAAAGTAGATAAACAAAACTGCGAGACACAAAAAAATTCCGAAAACGGTTCCTCCGGAACAGCAATGTCCGAAGAATACCACCTCTTGAACCGGACTAACCCTAAATGATCCCCTTTGGAAAAATAACATATCCCAAGAATATGAACTATTAAAACAGATATATCTAAGAATATATTTTTGTTCATCCGTATCCGATCAGGACTATTGTTAACATGATATTTTTCTTACCTGCTGTTTTTGCAACTACAATCTCACTGGTTCCTGTACCAAGCTTGTTATGTGCAACAACGGCGACTTCGTATGAAGTATCAGATAGCAGACCGTTTATTACTCCATAATATTGACCAGCAGGAATCATCTTGGTTGAAGTCATATTTCCTTCTCCTTTCTTTCTGTACTGCAGAGAGTAACCGGTTATGACGTAAGCATCATGGAACTTTGGAGGACTCCAGGAGAACTGGAGACGAGCTTGCTTGGCTTCTGTGACCTTCAGGTTAACAGGTGATGGCGGCTGTGCTGTAGAATCAAAAATTAAAGCGGTCAACACAATAACGACAACTTTGATTCTGTTTATTAAAATTTGATTCTTTTTATTAAATGCATATTTTTAGGGCCTCGTCAAACGGCTGAGAGAATCAGTTTTCGATAACAAAAAAGTAGTTGATAAGCTCGGTGTTCGATACATCTTTCTCACAAACAGAAGAAATAGTCGATAACAATAAACCTGCTTCGGCGGCTTTAATATTTTCTCAATGCAGTCCTCTTGGGAAATAAGATGCTTTGTTTAAGCAGAACATTCTTTCGTATCTTTATCACTACCGCATCTGAATCAAATAACTTTATTTCCCAAGAGGACCGTATTAGGAAAACACTGAGGATGTCCGAGGAGGTCTGTTGCTGCATATGCAAGAAATGGAAAGTAACGCAAGACTGCGCATGTGTCAACCTTATTGTCCAATATGGCTACCAACAACAAATTTCAATGAAACAAGATTGAATGCGTTGAGGTCGAAGAAGATTCAAGATTCAAGATTTTAATAACAATGCCTCTGATTACAATAATTTTTAATGCAAAAAAAAAAAAATACAATAAATTTACATATTTTAGGGCATCGACTAATTGTAACAGAATAGACTGAACAACACAATTAGTCACTAGAAGAACCGACGAATGTGACAAAAAAAAGCACAGAAATAAAACAACAACAACAAACAAACGATACATAGAAAGTGAAAAGGTCGATTTGTCAACGCCATTTGTAATAAAAATGGTTTCAGGTTTTGTTATTTTTCGTTGCAGACGAGAAAATTAATAGTTGTCGTCACTGATTAGTTGTCGTTAGCTGTCTAACACGGAAAAACTTCAGTTATCGACAACAAGAGACACGCGCTTGTTATTGTTAACAAAAGCATTTTTCCTTTTGAAAAGGAAAAAAAAAAGTTTTTGTCGAGAACTAAAAGTTTTGCTGTTTATTACTGATGTCTCGATACACCCATGGACTTTGTGGTTCTCATTTACTTTTAGTAACTGATAAACAATATGCATCGCTAATAAGTAAATCGTCCCCATTAGAAATAACTAGTCTAAATTAACTGTGAGGTCTACCTTACGAAACGTCCCCATTAGTGTTTGGTTTTTGTGTTTGTTACTACAAATAGTTCTTCACGAGGATAAGTAAATCCCTCAACTGTGGAGGCCCTTACTAACTTTATTTCAATCTAACGTTTTTAAAATGTTATTACATATGCTTATTACTTTGTGTAATGTGGATCCCCTCAGCGTCATGCGTTACTTAATCTATAACAAACAACAACTAAGGTTGATTGCGCCGTGACCTTCTTTAACCAAAAAGATATTTCCCCATCAACGGATCAAGTTTTGATCTCTTCCCTTAAAAATCAATGATCTATTTCGGAAATTTCAAGTGTGCAATTAATGTTATTCCATACAGAAGGTTCAAACAGATACAGACAATTTGCAGATTTAGTTTAGCGCTAAGTTCAGACAATCACCTTGAATCACAAGCGTTGACACTGATAAATTTCCCAATGAGCTTTTGCTTCCCGACAGCCGCTTCAATAATGTGCTTTTAATCATCTCGGCTGCTGTGTCTTTAAATGTTGGATCGTCAACTGTAGCAAACGCCTCCATGTCTGCAATAACGCTACCTTTCCTAAAAACGTTAAATGATTTGCATCAAAACGTTTGTTAGTAGTAAACCTCTCTGGAAATAAGTTATAAGTCACAGACGAAAGTCGAATCTACGATTCTCTTGTAACAACGACGTAAAACTGCTGCACTTGTCGTAACAGCATTGAGTCATACACTCGTCGATCGATCGGATTATTATTGGGAACTCGCTGACCCAACTTCTCTAAACTTTAATTTTTTCAATCAGTAAATAAAATAATGATGGATTTTAAGGAATTATTATTATTGTTATTATTATTATTATCATTATTATTATTATTATTATTATTATTATTATTATTATTGATTAGCTCATGAGATCTTATGCCGTGCATCGTGTAAAGTTTACACGTCCCGAAAAAAAACGATCGGTAACACACGGTGCACCACTATCGAAGAGTGACGGAAATGTCGACCAGCTCCGTACCAACAGCCAGTGAAGGGCAGCATCATCTCTCAACATTAATCATCCCAAAGTTTTCATGCATCAATGTTGCTCCAAAGTCGTTTGTTTCTAAAATAATATTTAGACACTAAATTACCTGAACTGTATAACTTCGATAACCTTGACCGAAAAATTCTCGTCTGAATTACCAAACAATTTTATAATCTGAAAATTAACCAAAAATAGAATTGCATAAATGAATCTGCATGAACTGCAACATATGAAGATAGAAAAAACTGACAGGCACCTGAATAGAGAGGAAACTCTTGAAACAAGCATGTCATATGATGAAACAGAAGACGTTTTAATGAATTAAGTATATATATTTTTTATTTATGTATAGCAAGAAAACAAGAACTAGTAAAATTTCTTCTACAAAATTCTTGGGCTCTCACTATATTATTCTTCATCGCTAGTATTTTTAAAAATTAAAACACAAAAATGCTTTTTAGTTAATTATTCTTATTGACTGTACATAAAAAGAATAGCAATTTAAGAGTGAAGAAAAAACATTTCTCTATTATTTTTAGTGGCCAAAAGAATGTTAGATTTCACTTTAAAAAACCTTTTTTAGCAATATACACTTTAACACCCAAATGACGCAAAAAGTATAAAATGAATCTGCAGTAACTGAAATTAGCGGCTAACTTCAAAACTGATGTATTTTCTTATTAAACCATACCTGGTGTGATATTTGAGATGATAACTCGAGGAACCTCTCTGATCTGCTGTTGCTTAGATCTTCATGGAAAGTTTTGTTCATCAACGTAAGCTGGAATTTCACTGTTACAACATCTGAGAAAAATAAAATAAAATAAAACAAAGTATCTAATGTTTAATAATATAACATTTTTGACTCGTAATTTGCTCTTATTCCCATTTAATAAAATTTTGGCAGGTCCACTCAATCAGTTGTTAAAAGATAAATAATTTTCTGTTATAAACTAAAATGATGCTTCTCTCACCTTTAGCCACAATCAGAGTAACAATGCTGGTTGCCAGGCCAAATGATGAGTTCAGTACGCATGTGTATTTACCGCTGTCCTGAAGTTTTGCATGTGACACGTACCACGATCCATTTGTTAATTGTTTTGACACTCTGCTGGTATGGAATGCGGAAGCATATCGCTTAACCTTTGAAATATTTTGTGTGTTGTCGTGAAGCCGCTGGCCATTACTGATCCAGTAAACAGTAGGCTCGGGTCGGCCTTTGTACTCACAGGGCAAAGTAAAAGATTGGTTTTCTCCAACTACAAGGACGTGTTTTGAGTGGAGCGGTTGAGGGGGACCTGTAAACAACAATGATTAATGAAGGTAATGCATATACTTTTTAAACAAGATTTTGATTGATTATACGAATTTTAAAGGGTTTTAAGACTAAAACGTTTTTATAACTATACTAGTTTACTTGATATGCATAATGATTTGCCGGAATAAAAAATGCTTAAAAAAATTGATGTTGTTTGTCCTAAGAAAACGTTTTGTTGACATTTCAGTGTTTTTAAAGCCAGTTTTAGACGTTTACTAAAATTCCACGTCTTTATTACAAAACGATAAGAGGCCAGTTTCAGATTTCCTATTCCCGTTTTTCAAACATGCTGCAAAACTATGGTAGTTATACGATTCTGCATCAGTTCCTATAAATTTGATATTACTTACACAAAAACATAATATATTCACCATTATCGTGCATGGTAGCCAGCCACACTATCAACTAGTGTTAATCCAGGATTGAGTGTGACAGAAAACCCAATGGGAAACTGATTTGTAGACATTATATCATTAAAGACCCCACTCACCAATAGAGGCTCTTGTAGCTCAGCGGTAGAACATCCGCCTGGGATACGGGAGGTCTTGGGTTCGATTCCCAACTAGAGTTCAGTTTTTTTTACTCATTTACAAAATCATAGTTTACTCAGCCTTAACATTGGAACACCAAGAAAACACAAACATACGGGTTTTTAAACCAAATTACTCCCCTGCCAACAATATCAACTGTTTAATTTTACCTTAGTCATACGCACAGGCTCAGGTATTTTACTAGAGGGTAACCTGTTCGCAGAAATTTTTAGTCCACCGCTGCCGTCCATTTGTTTTCCTTATATGTCATTTGGTTGTCTTGTATACACTTCCGGTATGAGAGCAACCGTTGTTGTCCTTGTATTTATAATGTATCGAGGCACTGACCTAAACTAATCTTTAGGCGCTGCGAGCTTAACGTCCTTGTGTAAAACTATGACTGAGGTGGCTCTAAGAACCTTTGATTAAGAAAGTGTCCGATTTCATAACACAAAATTAACACTTACCACAAGGACAAGAGCTGATCGCGTTAGTCGTAACATTGGGCCCAGCTCCCGGTGTAGTCACGGCGGCCAAGAGTACAGTATAATTCCTACACTCGTCAAGTTGCACCAACGACGTCGTTTTCTGTGACGTCACTGATGCATTCTTATAAAGCGCTTCTCCTTGATAAAGCAACACCTTGTAGCTTCTTAATATGCCGTTTGTGTAATTGGCGTGTAATGGTGACCAAGATAGTTCTAGTTCATAACGGTTGCAAATAAATCGTCCATTCAGATTGCTTGGCGGACGGCTTGGAACTGGAAAGGAAACCGAAGAACAAAGGGAATATGGAATAGTCTAGTTTTTTAGTATATTTAAAAATACCAGCGAGTGGGAGTGAGAATTCACAGCTCCAATAATACACACAGTTGTAGACGGTGTGTAAAATAACATTGGTATTTTTGAATATTTAACACCAAAATGAGGCTAACACTGTGTAAAATGAATCTGTAGTCATTGAACTCAGCGGCAACTAGAATGCGAAACTAGACTATTCAAGATCAGTTTCAAATTGGCAGCACTCGTAGTAAATCTCCCAGTTGAGGTTGGAAGCGGAATCATTTGAAATGTAAATTCATGATTCAAATAGTATAAAGCACAGTGATTCATTTTAAAATTTGCTGCATGATTCATCATAAAGATTGATGATTCATTTCCTATCGTTTGTGATTCTTGATTCCTAACACATAACCGCGCATATATACAAGTGATTCCTCCCAATTTTTAAGCCGTGATTCATGATTTGAAATTCCGCTTCCATCCTCGGTACAAAGTTTAAATGAAGAATGATGACTGGAGCAGAGTGGGGTGAAATTCGGTTACGAATATGAATGATCCCAAACCTTTCTAAAATGCCCCCTGCCCCCAGTCTTCTCTGGTCTTTCCTTCGCAGGTTTTTTTTCTGGGCTCCAAGTTAGAGCAATTTTAATTTGGATTGGCATCAGAGTCCGTTTGAAATACAATATTTCATATTCATGTCTGTCTCTTTTCTTAATTTCGCAGGATGCGCGTTGTATTCTCAAGATATTTACATTACATCTAATTTATTGCATAAAATACTAGTACTTGATTACTGAAACTTTAAAAAAAGGACTAACTTGACGGCGCTTACCACCTTCCATTGTCCTAGCAATGGTACTCCTCCTTAACATAGCTGGTGTAATATAGAAACCAGCTCCGTTCTGTGCAACAACCCCAATGTAATACCACATGAAAGGCTTCAATTTCGTTATGGTAAAACTTCTAGCGTTAAGCGGAAGAATCGAATTTCTATAGTTTACTGCATGATCTGTAACACCAACAGGAACCCAGAGAACCATGTAGCTGTTTAAGATTCCTCTGTGATTTTCCGGGGGAAGTTCGATCCAGCTGATAAATATTGTTGTCGGAGTAGGAGAGTAAACTGTTTTCACCTCGCACACGTCGTTCGGAGCTAGGAACACAAACCGTAGTTATAACAGTAATTCATCAATAGACATTATTGACGATCGATGAAACCACCATAATATTCCCTGCACCAAAACAACAACAACAACAACAACACTTTATTTCCCCTTTGGAGTTACATATTTACATTTACATTTATAAAAAAATAAAG
>JAOBRF010402728.1:0-10118 GCA_027575005.1 Sphenopus marsupialis | reverse complement strand
CTACGGCTACACCCTCCTCCTCCTCATTGGACCTCTGTTGTTCCTTTGTAGATCCTCTTGGAAATGGAAAGGCTCGATTTCTGGTGGGATCCGGGCTGGGATGCGTACAAGTGTAGTTGGTACCCGGAGAGGTGTTGTCCTCATGGCTATGACGTGAATGATGCCTACGACTTGCATCACCATCATTACACTCATATCTCGGTCACACCTAGGTCCCCCACGGCAGGTGGAGGGGGTCCGGATTACATTCCCTTTGATTACCAACCCTAACTTGTCTGTTTGTTTTTTATTGGGTGCTCCCTAGATGGGATGTCTGTGGAGGCATTAACGTCTCAATTGGTTTATCCATCAACAATTTATCAGGGTGTTTGCTTGTTATTCTGTTTGGAGGAAAGCTTCTACCGGAACCGGAAGAGCTGCCCCAAGATGAATGCGTGGAACTGTCTGCCTATTGTTGTCCCCACGGTTGGGATCCGTCCACCCACTCCGCCTTTCATCGCCATCATTATGAGGACCTCTACTACTATTATAAACTCGAGCCTTATCGTCCGCGGGGTCATCTGTACCGATATGTCCCTTTTCCTTGTGTTGTAGATTCGGACGGAGGGGATGAGGCACCGTCCGGGCGCCCTGTTGGTCCTCTGGATCTGTTGTGATTTCCATGACCATTTGGACCACGAATTGCATCATCATCATGTATGGAAACTGTTACCCCGGGACCAGACCTGGCCGGCGCTTGGTGACAGGATCTGAGTTGTCCCTTTTTTTCTCCTTGTGTTGTAGATTTGGACGGAGGGGATGAGACACCGTCCAGGCGCCTTGTTGATCCTCTGGATCGAGTGTGCTTTCGGTGACCATGTGGACCACCAAATGTATCATTTATGGAAAATCTTACCCCTGAACGAGAGATACCACGCCCTTCTTTGAAAGGACCTTTGTTCTTATTGTACCGAATGCTAAGTCACACACACCAAGCCTGTCACTTTTCTTTTTTTAATGTTTATCATAAAATAAAAGGGTTTTACAGATTTAAACGTGTCTTGGCTTGCATGATTTTCTTGACCACATGTTCCGTCATGCTCTTGCGGCCCGGTAAGTGGTCGATGGCACGAATCATCTTGCGATCGGCCACATGCTTGTCCTTCAAAGTCTTGGCTCGCGAGTAATCGATGTCGTGTTGTTTGGCAATCCGATCCAACCGGTTAATGCCCGGATCCCCACGCTGCAAACGTTTCTTCAAATGCGTGCCGGGTCCCATGTACTGATAGCCGGGCCAATGCCACTCGCGCCCGCTCTTGCTGATCCATTTTTGGATATCCAATCCCAAACCAGCCTGTGTCGTCGTCTTCTTTTTCAATAATCGTTTCCGGCCAGTGGACGACGCAGTTTTCGCCCTTGGGCCCAATCTTCCCATCCCTCGGCCGGATCGAGGCGTCTCCGCGCTCGAGGCGTGGGGTCCACACTTTTATAACCTGCCAGCAGACCCTCTTCCAACATGCCGCGCATCAAACTCTTTTTCTTTTTCTTGGCAGAAGGCCCCGGCTTCTGGGTGGTGGTGGTCTTCTTGGCCGGGACGGGGGCGGCCGGACGTTTGAGGGCCGGGCGTGCGGTGGTCGGTGGAAGGGGTGCGGGTGTGAGTGGTGTTAAGGGTGCTGGGCGTGGCGTCTTGGGTTCGCGTTTGAGTCCGGATTGCACCATCCGTTTCATCCATTTTTCCAACGCCGTGCTCACCAAATTCTCGTCCTCTTCTTCCTCGTCCACGGCCACGCCGGGCCCTTCGGCTCCGGGAAGTTGTCGCAGACGTTTGGTGGCCTCGCGTAGCGCGCGAGACAGCGGTTGGGTCTGTTGCACGGCTTGGGCGGCGTCCAGACTGGGATCGGCTAACAGGCGTTTCTTTTTGGCCGCCAAGTGCCCGGCCCGATTCAATAAGGCATTGCTGGTCAATTCGCCCTTGTACCACTGCACGATCTCCGGCAGTTCCTTCTTGGGCAACACGATCATCTCTTCCATGACGACACACACACACACTGACCCCCCACCGCTGGCGAGGGTGGTTTCTTTATAGTTTTCGCAAGGGGAGGACACATTGACAGGCTTCCTTCAAACCCGTCCACAACCCGCGCCCCACTTGACTCATGAGCAAGGCCCGTCGACGTTTGGTGGAATGACGCCGTTTGCCCACGTCACGCAAAAGCGTTTTGTAGCGTCGCAGGCGGGCCATCAGAGGCGGGGTCAGAGGAATGCGGCGTTTCAAGAGATTTAACACCAGTTCACTCAAGGCGTTGATTTGATCCTGATTGGCGTGTTGTAACAGATGCCGGCGTCGTGTGGGGGTGGTTTGAAAGACGGTTTCCAAAAACGGCCGTTGACGCCACAGGCGTTTCATCCTCATCGGCGACGGGTGGCAGCGGCCAAACCGCGCTTGGCGGCGTACCCGGCGGCCCCACCGACGGCGCCTAAAGCCACCGCTTTACCGGCCGCTGCGAGAGCCGGGGCCAAGAGGGCTAAGAGGCGGATGACACCGCCTTGTTGTGGTGCTCGTCGTCGTTTTCGGCTGGAGCGTCTTTTGGGACCGTGTCGACGTCGTCGGCCAGCAGGCATCCTGGTATGGTGGGCTCCGCCCCGGTCTCGGTCACTTTTATAGAAGGGCGAGGGCGATAGAGATACCGGGCCTCGTAGACCCTCCGATAGGTGTCGGTCAAAGGTGGCACAAAATCCGTCACCATGTCGTCCAAGGTTTGCATCTTGACCAAAAACGCCGCCGGGTCCCCCTCCTCCCCGCTGCGCGCCCACGTTCGCAATTCGATCAAGGTTTTGGCATAGGTCGTATAGGCAAACCGACTCAGTTGCACCAAGGTGCCCCAGTTGCGAAAGTCGATCCAGCCTTTGACCAAGGTGCTGACGGCGGCTAAGCCGGCCACCACCCAACTGTTTTTCAAGACCGGCCCCACAATCAAACCCGAGGCCATGAGCAGCAGCGCTAACCCATTCCACCACAGGTGAGCCCGTTTGAAACGGGTAAATTGACGACGACGACACCACCAATGGCGATGATAATAAGCATACCAGGCATCCAAACGCCCTAAGGTGGCCTGACCGTCCACGCCCTCTTCTCCTTCCTCCAACAAAGACAGGGTGGTCACCATCCTCTAGAACCGCACGGGGGTGGGTGGTGTCTCCGGTGTACGGGGAGTGGAGCTGCGCGACGAAGTCCGGTGCACACTGGGAGGCCGTCCGTCTTTATAGACGGTGGTGATGGTATTGGTATGGGTCACGGCTTGGATGGATCGGTTTTGATACCGTTGTTGTTGATCTTGCGTCAACAAGTCGATCTGACGTCGTAACTCGTCTTGATTCAAAGGTGGGGCTGAACGGGTGGGCGAATACTGAGGGGAAGGCGTGGGTCGGCGCACCGGGGTCCCAGCCCAACTGGGGGGCGACCGTTGCGACGCAGGGGTCAGCCGTCCGGGCGAAGGCGGTGGTCGAGGGGAAGGCAGCGGTGGAGGGGAAGGCGCCACCACCCCCTGTAAGGGAGGCGACCAGTGGGGCGAATTGCCTTGTTGCGACCCCAGCCCGATGGAGGGGGAGCCTTCCAACACCCATTGCACGGTGCGTCCATCATCCCACAGAGGTTCGGGCGTGTCCATCCTGAGGGCGACGAGTGAAGGTCCGTGTCCACCCTTGGCCTTTTAAGAGGTCGGCAAACAGACGGTAGCGATCGTCGGAGGCCGGATGCAAATCCAACATCAAGTACCCGTACGACGGTTGCGTCACCTCTTCGTACACGCGCAGGGCGTCGCGCCAATAGGTGGGAAACGCTTGCATCATCAGATTGCGAATGCCCAGTTGATCGCGCGGATTCTTGAAGGCCACCACGTAATGGGCATTGCGCGAAATGGTTTTGGCATACTTGCCCGGGGGAAACAGATCTTGACACAGATACAAGACGGTGATGTGACGATGATGCGAGTGTTTGGTAAACAGATCCAACACCCGTTTGTCGTTGCCCCCTTCCTCCATCAAATCGTCCAAGATCAACAGCCCACCCTCGGGCGGGTACCAGGTGTCCAAGTCGGCGGTCTGGGGAAGCCCTTCGTGAAAGTGGATGCCCCGTTTCGTCAGCGGTTGGAAACCCGGTTGCCAGGCCCCGTAGCAATAATGCGGGGCCGGCGGTGGGCCCGTTTGGAAATAGTGCCCGGGCTCTTCCAACAACCGCGACACAAAATAGGTCTTGCCACACCCCGACGGGCCGGCCACCACGATACTGGAGGGTGTGCGAAACATCTCTCTCCCACCACCCCACCTGACCCTTTCTTAAATAGCCACACACACACACACCCCGATGCACTTTTTTTCTTTTTTTTATTTATGTCTTCTTCTTTTTAAGGCTTTGGAGTTGCCGTTTTAACCATTGACTGACACGATGGTCGTTTTGCACATAGTCGTGACGACTGAAGCGGTTCAGAAACTGCGTCAACGTCTGGCCTCGACTCTTGAGCATCAAATACATTAAGACATAATGGCCACAGGTCCAACTGGTCAAGGCTTGCAGACTGACCCGGTTGGTGTCCACCACGTTCCAATGCCGGGCTAACCACGCTTCCAAAGGTCGACTGCCATACCGTTCTAACGGCAAGCCAAAACTGTCCATGATTTCACAGGTGTCGTCGCCCGGCGTCCACAAGGCCAACCAATGCTGTCCCGGTCGCCTGTGCGGATCCGTGTTGACCACGTAGGCTTGCGGACCCTGGCGATGCGGGGAGGTGGGTAAATGGTCGCTGGCAAACACCCCCACAAAATAAGGCGCCAAGGTGGGATCCGCTTGCGCCAACCGGCTCAATTCCTCGTTGGATAACGCCCACCATTCCATTCTTCTTCTTCTTGCTTTTCTTCTTTAGGATCGGTAAATGTTGTAGATGACGGCCCCGTTGCCATCGATTTCCAGCACGTTCTCAAACTCGGCGTACAGCAGCACGTTAATGACGTGATTGACGGCGGCCCCCAATTTAAAGCGGATCCGTAGATCGCCATCTTGACGGGGATTCATCAAGGTGCTGTCGGCGGCGCCATTGGGGACGTTGTCGAACATGAAGAGGGTACAACACCCGGCCCCTCCCCACATCTCCGGTTCCACCAGGCTGGCCTGCCCTTTGCGCCACGCTTCACTGGCCATCAGGAAACGGAAATACCCTTCCAGATCTTTGTGGGTATTGTTGTGATTCAATTCCAAGGCACTGGCCGGATACACTTCGCCACGCACCAACTGCTCGATTTGACTCAAGCCGAACTTTTGGAAGGAAAAGGGCGGATAAGCCACATCGCCGTGGTAGGACAGGGTATGCAACAAGCCCACCACCAACCGATCGGGGATGCGTCCTTGGTACAGATTGCCTTCGTTGAATTCCAGTTGATTGGCAGCGTGCGAAAACACGCGAATCTCACTGCGCACCGTCGGGTACTTGGCCACTTCGCGTCGGGTGTGTCGCGCGGTGTCCAAGGTCTTGTACAAGGGCGCCGACAGGGTCAGTTGACAGAGGTGAAAGGTCATCTCCAGATCCTGAGGGGTCAGACGTCCGTGCAAGGCCACCCCGTTCAAAAAGAAGTCCGGGCTGTTGAACATGAAGCGCAGCTTGATTTCCACCCCGGGCACCAACGGTTTGTTCAAATGGAACAATTCCGAATGCGGTTTGAAGACCAAGGTGCGCACGGCACCGCCTTGGTAAGGGACTTGTTCTTGTTTGGACAAGAGGACGGCCGCTTTCTTGGTGCGACTGAGCGCCGTATAATGGGCGTGCGGGGTGGCATCATCCAGCTTGTTGGCCGTCAAGGGGGTGGGAAAATCCAGCCCCGTGGTCATCATGTCGTGTTGGGTCGGGAACCACCCTTGCGGTCGCAAGAGGGTGTGGCCTTCTTTGTCGCTGTAATTGAAGACGGTTTCCAGATACGCTTTGTAGGCATAACTGTCGTTCTGAGGGCTGATGAGGGTGCCGTTCAAGTGACAGGTCAGTTGCTTGATGAGGGTGTGGGCCAAATTGTTGGCCGGGTACAACAAGTCACCGTCGTCCACGTCGGTGCCATTCTGTTTCCTCAGGCGCAGCTTCATGGTAAAATAACTGCGACTCAAATCGATGAAGGCATCCACGCCCGGCACCACAAATTCCATAGGGTTGATCCCTTGGGAAATGGGGGTGAATTCGAACATCCGGGCGGCCGTCATGGAGGTATCGGTGGGGGGCAGATCAAACAATTGTAAGGCATCGTTGACGGCCGAAGCCGACCCTTGGTGTAAAGGCACTGCTGTCATGGTCCTGGTAAGGCAATCCTCACGTGGGGGGTGGTCGGCGCGTCTTTTATAGGCGTCGGGTGCGTCTCTTCTTCTTCTTCTTCTTCTTGGGACGGGCCATCTTGCTCAGCCACGCCGAGGTCAGGCCCAGAGGTGTGCCCACCCTGCTGCGTAGTTGCGGGGGTAGGGGGAACAGCAGACCACCGCGTTGACCGCGCCTCCGCCTCCTCCTCCACACCGAGGGCGTGATCCGGTCCCGCACCGCGTCGGGGAGAGGCAACACCACCCCGCCGCGTTGAAACGCCAGATGGGACGGATAAACCCCACGGCGCGTCAGTCCACCTTGAGCCCGTCGTTTGCGCGGGCGGGTGGGAATGGGTGGCATCATGGCTCAACCAAACAAATCGCGCACTTTCCGTTTGCTCGTGGTCAAGGCCTCGCCGGCTTTGCGCTTCAACGTCCGTTTGGCGGCCTTTTTAAAGGCGTCGGTGGTCCGTCGCACCACCTGATCGTAGCCGCCCAAGGCCTGGAGGCTTTCGTTCAACCCGTCTTGCAAAAACTCTCGACCGGCGGACATCAACACGCCCGGTAAGCCGCGTCCGGTTTGACCGGGAGGTGTGTAGCGTCTCAAACTCATGCTTGTGATGGCAGGAGGCCCCCCGGGTTCTTTTTATAGGTCCCGTTTGAAATGCAAGGTGAGGATGGTGGGCGTGGGACCGGCGAAGCGTACCAGCTGACCGTTGGTTTCGGCGATTTGGCTTTCGATCTGATCCACGAAGGTATTGCGCACCGGTAAGTACTGCACGTGTAACGGTTCGAAGTAGACGGTGCCCCGCCCTTGTTGTTTGTACTGCACCTCGCGCAACAAGTCGGTGACTTGCCCGCCCACGATACTGCTGCCTCCGATGTCCGAGTAGACGTGCAAGGTACGCATCGGACTGCCTATCACGGACCGAAACGCTTGATTCAAATGGATGAACCGCCAATGCACACTCATGCTCAAGCGCAGCACCTTGTTTTGGGTGACGCGCCAAAACGCATTCACACCGCGTTCGTCGGGGAGATCGATCCAGTCGCGTCTGCGTTGGAAATTGGGAATGCCTTTCTCGATGTCCCGAAGCCAGGGTTTATTGAGTTCCCGCTCGATGTATTCCCAATGCAGATTGGGACCCAAGGTATAATCCTGGTTCTCTTTCTGGAGCAACCACCCCATCTTGAGCGCCAAGGCCACATCGATGGCCACTTTGGTGGTCTTGAGCTTTCCGGCCCGCACCATGTCGGTGTTGTTGATCTTCAGGTCCACTTCGGAACCGTGCCGCACCCAGTCCCATTTCACGTACCAATGTAAGGCCTGGTCGTTGATGAACAGGTCGCCGTGGCGCCCTCGACGCCGTTGACCTTCCAAATGTTGGATGATGGCCCGCATGAAATGTTCGCCATCCACCACCGAGTCCAAATGGTCGATGTCGTCCATCTGCACGGTGGTGCGTCGCCTGGTCCTCTTGCCGTTGCGTAGCACAAACCACTTGAGGGAAAACAGGTACTGCTGTTTGGGCACCAACCGATCCAGGTTGGCCCGCGTATCCGGCAACGACAGACTGCTCAACCCCACTTTCCAGCCTTCCCCGGGCAGGTGCAGCGGGCGAGGTAACCGGACGGTGAAATGATTGGGGGCGTTGGCCTGAAATTCGTCGGTGCTGGCATCACTGGGTAAGGTGACGTAAAAGTCGTCGGAGGTGGTCATGACGCCAGATCTTGCCGTCGGATCCAACTATCGTATTTGCGGGGCCACCCTTTCCACTGCACGTACCATTGATCGCCCCGTCGTTTAAGTACTTTTTCGATGCGCCACAAGGTGTCGTCGTCCTCCGTCACCCGTTGCAGTTCGGGTTCGTAAAAGGTGCCTTGCACTAAGGTGCCGTCGAATTCTTCCACTTTGTAGGTGGGCACGCTGCCGGGCACCACCCGGCGGACCACAAACACTTCTTCGGTCCACCCGGGTAAGTAGCCTTTGCGAAAGGGGCGCGCCTCTTTGCTCAAACGGACCCGGTCGCCCGCCTTCAACTTGGGTAAGGGTGGGGATGACGACGGTTGGGGATGCAAGCGGTGCCACACCTCCAATTCGTTGTGGGGCGTGACGTCTTGGGGCGCCCGCCCGATGCTGCGATGCCAGCTGGCGTTGTACCCTTGCACCACTTGGGGGAGCACGTCCACGAACTTCAAGGTGTTGGCGGCGGTCAAATAGCGATACAAGCGTTCTTTGAGGGTGCGGTTGAACCGTTCGATGACCGAGGCTTTGGTATCCCCGTAGGTGGAAAAGTGGTGAATGGCGTGTTTTTTCAAGACCTGTTGAAACGGGCGATTGTAAAATTCTTTGCCTTGATCCGTTTGCAATTGACGCGGACGACGCGGATGCGCCCGTTTCAGGAGGCGTTCCCACGCTTGGGCCAAGGACCGGCCGGTCTTGTCTTTGAGCGGTTCCACCCACGCGTACTTGGACAACACGTCCAACACCGTCAACAGATACCGCGTGCCGCCATTGTGTTTTGCTAAGCGCTGCACTTCCACCAGATCGGCCACCCATTGATGATCCATCCCCCACACTTGCACCCGCAAGGTGGGAAACCGACGGCGCACCGGTTTGTGTAAGGTATAGGCCAATTCTTTTTCCAGGTGGGGTCGCAGGCGTTGCACCCTTTGGCGGTGGGTGCGGGCAAAACGGTGCAGCCCGCCTAAACTGCCCGGACCACCCGGATCTGTGTACTGCTGGCCCCAGGTAGGTGGTGACTTCTTCTTCTTGTTGGTCTTCTTCTTTTGGGACCTCATGGTCGCAGCAGGTAGAGACCTAGACGTCGCCTCAACAAGGCGTGCCAGCTGGGGAGGGCCCAGGGATAGGCTTTGCGCAGCTGTCGATAGCAGCGCCAACAGCAATCCGCCGAGTAATGGGAGGTCATCCACACCACAAAGGTCACAAAATGCCCCCAGTCGTAGTTTTTATAGGTGAGCAGCGCTTCAAAGACCTCCAACGGCTGGGCCAACCCGCCCGGCAAAGTCAGGTCCGGACCGTAGCGCCGGTACAGGGCTGGACACAGGCGACGAATGAGTTGCCAGGCCAACCAACTACGGAAGACGTGGCAGGACGCCATGATCCGTGTGCTGGCACCAGCCGGGCCCGCGCGGTGCCTTTTATGGGCAACCCGGCTGGTTTCCTATGGGTGGACCATGACGTCCTGCTATTTATTTTATTTTAACGTGGATACACGAACGTGACGTTGCTAAATCATCCGATGACCAATGACTTTTCTTTTATGAGAATAGTATCTTGACAACTGAAACTCGACGTTTGAAATGTGCCCAGGGTAAGATGTAATCGTCATCGAAACGTTTCCATATATTGTTACACCATTCTATTTCGAGAGTCTCTTTCAAAATTTCTCTGGTGCCATCGTATTGTACAGAACAAAATCAGTCTCTGCCAACTGCGCAGATTGCTGACGGTTTGCAGAGAGGAGGGTTAACCTGAACATGTTCAACGTGTTCCACTGGGTGATCAATACGGAGAAGCAGAGGAAAGTTGCATTGAGCTCTAGCCCAAGGCGTTGAATGTGACTGACAGAAGAGTGGATACGTCAAGAAAAAGGTAATAATAACACTTAGTTTTGTCTTGCTTCGGCCTCCACCGAGTACTGAAGTAGACTGTGTATCAACTGTAATGACTGATGACACTGAGTGATGTATTTGTAAGACACTAAGACGGTTCTGCCCTGAAGCACAATCTTGGGTCTCGCGCCGTTAAATTACCACACTCTGGTGTTGAAACGCAAGACAGCGGAGC
>JAOBRF010401618.1:0-10123 GCA_027575005.1 Sphenopus marsupialis | reverse complement strand
TTCTTCTTCTTCTTCTTCTTCTTCTTCTTCTTCTTCTTCTTCTTCTTCTTCTTCTTTTTCTTCTTCTTCTTCTTCTTATAATTATTATTATTATTACTAGTATTACTACTACAAGTTTGAATTGCTTGTTATATGCGGATGACTTAGTTATCTTTTCAAAGTCTAAATTTGGTTTAGAAAATTCCCTACAAATCTTGAATCATTTAACCAGAAATGGCTATTCGATATCAACTATAAAAAGAAGATATCAGTTTTCCAAAATTCTGGAAGAAAACCAAAAAATGTCTCTTTCTTTATAAACAATAAGGAGATAGAGATTGTTCAAGAATATACCTACTTACGTATTACAATTACTGCTCCTGGTAGTTTTTCAGTTGCAAAAAAAACTCTATCTGACAGAGCAATGAATGCATTATTTAAAATTCGAAAACACATTAATTTATCGAAACTCAAACTTGACCATGCTGTGGAAATTTTTGACTCTGCAATTCTTCCAATAATTACTTACAGATGTGAAGTGTGGGAATCTATAATAACTTTGGCTTTGAAATATGGGACAAAACCCACATGGAATTCAAAGATACATTTGAGATTTTGTAAATCATATTTAGAACTCAATAGAAAAACCTCGAATCACGCTGTTGAGAGCTGAAATGGGGAGATTTCCTATTCTACTAACAATAATAAAACAAACTCTAAAATATAATAATATAATAATAATATAACAAGCTAAGACAGCTGAATCAGTGGCTAATTGCAAATGTAATAGTTACCTTGTTTATTATTCAAATAAGTAGGTTTAACACCAGTGCAGAACCGTGTACAATCAATTTATCCTTGCCTACATTGGATCAGAAGATCGTGACTGATCATTTAAAAAAATAATAATAAAAATAAATTTTTGTCAGAAAGACTTGCAAAAACTGATTTTACAACGTGAAAAATCCCTGATGCTAATACCTTTATGAAAGTGTTTTGAAAAGTCGGAAGATTACAGTTGTGGTCGCCGCTGGTGAACAAAAAATTAAAACATCTAATTCTTCATATTTGTTCCAGCTCACAGCAATAAATTGAAGTGTGGCTGTGCTCATTCGTGAGAAATTGATTTGAACACTCGAAAATAAGTTCTGTATATTCCCGTGCCTATGTATTAGTCACTGTCTATTTCACAAAACATCGTTCTATGTTTTGTGTTATCATGCAGGTACATAATGCCAGTAGAAGGGCTTCAGTTGCAACAACAGGCTCCTTGTGTGAGTTCCTACCTACATTTCAGTGTCAGGAACCAACAAAAACGTTGTTGCTTTTGAAAGAACACCAACAACATCAACAGACTACAAAGAAAAAAGTTCAAGGTAATGCTCGTTATGCTTCTCTAGAATCGAAATGGTTCCTGCAAGTTTCATGCAGGTGAAATCTTCATTTCACTTTACCCGTTCTTTCCATTTATTCTATCCCAAAGTTAGTTTGCATCATGTAGCATTAGCGGATTTCACAAGTATAATTCTCTAGTACTATATACAGAATCGAAATGGTTCCTGCAAATTTCAGGTGAAATCTTCATTTCGCTTCACCTGTTCTTGTCATTTATTCTATCCCAAAGTTAGTTTGGATCATGTAGCATTAGCGGATTTCACAAGGTGCTTGTTGTGCGATTTATTATATTTCGATATTGAACTTCAGCTTTATAAACATTTTATAGTTTTATTAAAAACTCTTCAAGAAAAAAAAATTGAAATGTTCGAAATCATGGGGAAATTTTGTAGACAAATACACTGGAGTCGGAGAGAATAAGTACACGAGTAAAAACACGGAGGTGGAGATGGATCGGAAGTGTTTTGAGAACGAAAACAGATTCGTTACCAAGAACTGCGCTAACATGGACACCATAAAAGAAAAGAAAGAGGGGCCGTCCGAGAGAAACATGGAGAAGAACAGTTGCAAGAGAGAGATGTGAAATGGGGTTCAGAACATAAGCAGTGACAGAGAGAATAGCAATAGACAGAAAGAGATGCAAAGACACAATAAACGGCCCTTTTCTCCAAGCTGGAGCGGGGAACTAAGAAAACTCTACAGCAAGAATTTATGCCTGCAGTTTTCGAGATGTGGCAAATAAAACGTTTGGTTTTACATTTACGTTTTTCCATATGTAGTAATCTATATGCATCGAAAATATAACGTTATGGTTTTTCGTTTCTAAAATTAAGTTAAAAGTAGTTATGCTAAGGAGCATACTGCAGAAAATTGATTGGTAAGAACTGATGTTTTATAACCTATTTTCAGTGAGCCCTGACATTAGATTGCTTGTTGATGACCGACCTTTCCAAAGTCAAGCATTCCAGCGGGTTTTTCAGTATTTGACTTCCTGGAGCAAAGGAGAAAGCTTGGATGAGCTTGACTATTCGGTCTACGACCTCGAACAATCCACTTTAACGATTGAAAATCAGATGGTGCTCCTCGAAACAATTTTAAAGTAAGAATGTTTAAGATTTTAACTTTATATCCATCTACATATTCGCCGTTCGTTCGTTCACTCATTCACGCCAACACCCATAGGCCACTCACACATTAATCCATCTGCCCAGACATCATCCATCTACCCACCATCTATCTATCCGTTCGTCCATTCATCCATCTGTATGTTGTCCATTTATTTATTATACCATCGTCCTTCGTGGTGGTCATCTTTATCCTCGCCTTTTGGTCTTTAATTTTCGATACTGGCCTTAACCCTTTCAGCCCCAGGCAATAAATTTTTATGAACATCTCACTCCTCCTTACATGGCTCAAAGAAAATAAATATTACTGGTAATCAAAAATAAGTAATTGATCAAGTGGAACAAGCTGTGAAAGTTGAAAAGCTATATTCTCCCAAACTGCTTATATAGAAAGTATGGAGCTCAGTTGGGAGAATTCGCCAATAAGTTATTTGTCGTGCTTGGGGCTTAGAGGGTTCATGCATCTCTTAATATCTCACCTCATTTTACTTTCATTCAACTGCGTTGCTCTTTTCTCTCTGTTTTCCCCTGAAGATCATTTATATTTCTTAACTTATTTCATCTAAGGAAGTTAAAAAATCAATTTACGCATTACTATAACTTTTATTCATTTAGCTTCGCAAATTTGCTGATCTAAAGATAGCTTATGAAAATAACAAAACCAAAGTGTTATAAGGCTTTTTCACACTCATGCGCAGTGTGTATTTCCTACTGTTTTGGCGGCCAAAAGTCTTAAGATTATCACCGAATCCTGTGGCTCTGACAAAACAATGGGAAATGAGCACTGCGAATCATTATGAAAATACCTTACAAAATTAAAAAAAGACCTTAGGTCCCAGAAACTGTGATACTTGTAAAACCTGTGGCCCACCAAAACAGTAGGATATACACACTACGCATGAGTGTGAAAATGGCTTATTAATATAAAAGATTATGTTTAATGTCGCTTTGTTCATAATAATAATTATCATTTTCAGGCACTGTGGAATTCCACATCCATCTTGGTCAGAGGTTCAACATTTCGTTCACTTTTTGAACGTTCAACTTGAAGCGTGTGAAAAAAGTGTTTTCTGCAGCGGAAGATTTGAGGAACTTGAAGGCTTCAAGACATTTGTTGTTGGGTTTATGGTACTTATGTCAAAGGTAAGAACACTGTATATGTAAACCAATAGCATCAAGACTAACAGCATCTTCCCAAAATCAAAACATATAACAAGTCAGACTGTTGCACAGTTATCACGAGTACTCTCCAATAACTGCCGTCTTTTTGTGGGAGATGGGTTAGATATAACCCAGGTCGAACCCACATTTAATCGTAACTGGGTTATGTGTGCATTCGGTTAAGGGACGACTTCTTAAATTTTTATGTAGTGTCTAATGCAGTTTTTTGTTGCAGGACTTTGCTACCCGTTCCTTGGTTGAGGATACAGAAGGAGGGCAAATCCTCGAGCAGTTTCAACTTAGACGCAAATGGGAAAGCACGTATGAGCTAAATAGTATTCATTTTCTTTTTATATTTTTACAAACCATTATGCACACATATAAATCTGTATTATTTATACTGAGATGTTGAAATAAAACACACGTTGTAACAATGATGTCAACTTTTTCCAGACCGCATCCCTACATATTCTTCAACCAGGACAAAATCACAATGACCTTCCTTGGCTTTCACGTCAATAAAAATGGAGATCTGGTTGACGCAAAGAGCAAAGGAGTTATAGAAAAAGGTCTTATGACAATGGACCTAAGGACGGGTCTAGCCCACCAAGGAGTTCGAATGGATATCGATTACGACCGTTTGAGCAAGTAGGTTGTATTGGAGAAACGTTGACATATAAATGACTATTCAGTACTACTCACCGCAAGCGAAGCGTGTGAGTAATATTCTTCGCAAAATTTTGTTTTCTTTAGTCTTATGGTGCACACAGTTTTCCAGATTGTTGTGTCTTTTGTTTTAAAATAATTTTAATTAAATTGTTTTTGGCAATCGCAGCTATCTATATTCATTGTGTTTGAGTGGTCCGTTTGAGGTGACTGTATATGGAGTTTCTAATTTTCTTTTCCTTTATTCCCAATCTACCACAGTTCTAGCTGCCAAAATGTATAGTGAGAGGGTGTACTTTGCTCGGTTTTTATTGTAAACAGTGCAGACTTAAATCGAAACTAAAAAGATAAGCTGTATTATTGTCTTTAAATTCCCATTTTGGTCTTCCAAATGAAGTTATTTACAATTTTTTTGCTTACTGCAAAACTGTTGAAATTATTTTGATATATATATAATCTAATCAACCTATAGTTGCATATAATCAATGCACCGAATGATTAACACAACATGCAGGAAAAGGTCGGGCTCGTTGGTACATGCAATGGGGAAGAGTTTATCTTTGTTTCAGGCAGTCGTTTAATGCATTTATATAAGTTACACCAAGTTGCATGCATTTATTTAAAAAAGCATAAAAACAAAAAGTAAAGGAAGCAGTCAACATTTTTGTTAAAGAAAACGTTTTCAAAGATTTGTTCTTAGTTTTTGACCGTAGAAAGAAAGAAATTAAAACAGATCCTGAGATCCCAGAAAATTGTTTTGTCACATTATTCCAAAAATCCAAGTTCAACGGCCTTATGTGGCTTGTAATGCACAGTAATCCTAGCTAACCAACCTTAGTTCTTTGTTCTAAGTTGTAGAAAGCATACATAATTAACTTTAATTGGAATGAGACTTTGTGTTTAAATGACTTTTTAGGTATGAAAAGATAAAAATACTATGTGCTGTGATGCAGCTTGGTGAAGCCAAACCGTATGACCCAGATCCCACATACGAGTTGACCACAGACAACATGAAGAAGATACTTGCAATCCACATGAGGTTCAGGTAGTTACAACTAATATGTATTGACTTTATCACGTACCATCGGCAATACCATTAGTGTTGGTATCAGCATCGAAGAACCTGTACATGTACAAAAGTGCTTGGTCCCAAAGTATCTTTACATAATTATATTTACGAATGTTTTTTTTTAAAAAAAAAAATTGGCAAGTAAACTGAAACTTAAACTGAAGCGGAATGACCATTGGAAAAATCATTGAAATTCGTCATCCGGATAAATTAATGCTACTGAAATTCTAAAAAATATACAATGATTGCGTAACCTTTCAGACGTTATTTAGTATATTATTGAAGAGAGTATTTTTACAAGCACCACAGGTAGCAAAGCTAATCTAGGCGGGGCAGGAAATAATTCAAAGATACAAAACTGCTAACACAATAAAGATAGATTCTTAAAACAAAGTTAAAGCAAACAAAACAGTAAGAAAGCGAGGATTCATTTGAGACAAGACAGAGATAAGGGAGGGAAGCAACTATGCGCCTTGGATAACAAGCAACAATAAAAAAGAAAAAAGTGTAAACTAAATTATACTGAACATGAAAAATAGGTTTTAGATTTATTTATTAGAAACTCAAGATCAATATACGAATCTTCGGATTCTAAAATGTGAGACAGTAATGATTCAATTTTCTTTTTAAACAATCGGAAAGTTTTTGGTATCTCATTCCACAATCTCGCGCCAACTCTCGAGAAAGATTTTCTCTTGGTCTCGATCTTTGTATGCAGAGATTTTTGGATTAGAAGAGCGTGTGTTATAAGAATGGACATTCGTGGTAGAAAAACTTAGGTCTTTTGCATTTAAAGGAACAAGATTATTATTAACATCGTGCATTGTTTCAGCCAATAACTTATAGTATAAAAAATGCAACGGTAGAATTCGAGCATTAAGGAAAGTAACGTATAACGGAAAACCAAATAATAAACCACACAATAGTTCTCCCGCTAAGTAACATTGGATCTTTGAAAGATCGGGTCGATCAGATAAATGTTTAAAGAAAACTCGCAATTTAAAGTTAAAAATCGATATAACGTTAAAATTTTTAATTTTAAATTCCGAGTTTTCTTTAAACATTAAGGAAAAATGGAATTGCATGATCACGACTGTCTGCCATACATATAAAGTGGAGGGCACGCTCTTGGAGAATCAGAATCGAAGTTTATCTAAAGGTGTTTTGCTCACTTGTCCCCGAACAATTAAACCATAAACTCCACAAATACGGAGAAATAAGGGAGTTGTAAATGCTGATCAGAACATGAAAGGGGGCAAAATGTCTCAGCCTTGACGACAGTCCTATTGTTTTGCTGATTTTTACGGCAGTAACAACCATAAATACTTTAGTCGTTTACACTAGCGGTGTAATTTTTCCAAATATGATCATTGATAACTCCGTATACTTATTTATATTGTATACTTGTTTCATTTGTTACACTGTTGGTACCTTTTTCTATAGATGTGGAATCCCGGTGGTTATTATGGGCGAAACAGGATGTGGGAAGACCAGTCTTGTAAGGTACTTGTGCGGAGTGCAGGCTGGACAAAGCAGATTGCAGAACATGCTGTTGATGAAGGTAAATCAGCTTTACTCTCAATACTTAACAACTATTTCCCGAAGGGGAGGTGCATGAATAGTGGTGGATATAACTAGTACGTATCTGTATGTATCTAGCGCTAGGCACCGACCCTGAGGGGGATAGTTGTTTTAGTATTTACCAAAACATTGTGATAAAAATGCACGTTGTTTTCAAAGAAACAATACAATATAAACCTTTTTTCTCTTTTTAGCACGCGCGCCTCCTGTCACATAATTGAACATGAAAGTGATCTATAGTGTCACATTTGAAACTAGTCATCTGAATCTTGCAGGTTCACGGGGGAACATCGTATGAAGAAATAGAAAGGAAAGTTGAACAAGCCGAAGCCATAGCTGAACGCAACGAAAAACACGGAGTTGACACTGTCCTCTTCTTTGACGAGGCTAACACAACAGCAGCATTGGACATGATCAAGGAAGTAATGGTGGACAGGAGAATCAAAGGACGGCCTGTGGGCGAAAGACTCAAAAGACTGCAGTTTATCGCTGCTTGCAACCCCTATCGCAGGTCAGACTAGGTCCCTCGTAGCCATTTTTTTAAAAAAACGGCTTTGGTAATGTCCTATTAGTTTGCATCTGCTGGCTTCATCTTCTGTCCTTAAATTTTCGAAATATTAACCAATAATCTAGCCTGAGCGAGCTCGATGTTGCAAACGTGCAAAATGCAACAAAACGAGTAACTTTACAAGTGTCTTTCATGGTATGTTTTACTTTACTGTACTCGAGTTGATTCCGAAATATCAAAGGTTTTTTGTTACCAAACTATTGAATTTTTCCACTATGTATACACAAAGAAACATCACAGCAGCCAACTCCCTCCCGTTTTTTGTGAGCAAAATCGATTTGTGACGCTTGCCTTAGTATATAATGAATCTCATTCAACTTGTGCAATCATTTTTTATGTAATAATGCCATTTATATTAATCAATGCACTGTAATTTTAAAGCTGGTTTCCATATAACCGTAAGCTCCGACAACCGAACCGACGACAGTGCTAGGACAATGACTGGGACATGTCGCCGGTGGATCTCCAGACTGTGTTGGGACATTGACTGGGACATGTCGCCGGTGGATCTCCAGTCTGTGTTGGGACAATGACTGGGACATGTCGCCGGTGGATCTCCAGACTGTGTTGGGACATTGACTGGGACATGTCGCCGGTGGACCTCCAGACTGTGTTGGGACAGTGACTGGGACATGTCGCCGGTGGACCTCCAGACTGTGTTGGGACAGTGACTGGGACATGTTGCCGGTGGATCTCGAAACTGTACTTGCATATGGAAACCAGCCTTTAACTGTTCCAACACAGTCTTTGGTTGCCGACGCTTACGGTTTATGGAAACCAGCCAATATTTTTGTTCAGAATCTCTAAATCACTTCAAGAGAGATTTCAATTACTTGTCTCATAGTAAATGAAATAGAAAAAGCAAAACAGGAAACAATATTACCTTCGGAATTAAGGATTAGTGATTGTTTACTGGGTTTCTAAACATAGTTACTGTTCTTTTCACATTTGAAATGATCGCGCAGGATCGATTTTTAACCGAATATTGTATGTTAAATGAAGTTTAGTAGTCATCGAAGTCGCAGTCACAGAAGCCGCACAATAATTTCGCTACGATAAAAACATAAAAAGGAAGTAAGTGTAGTCTGTCAGGAAAAACCGTAAATCAAACATGGTAATTACTGAAGATAATCTTAGCGTACGGAATAATTCCGGCATTACATATTTAAGTCTGCAACTTGGAAATAAGATTAGAAAGAAATTGCTTCTCAAGTTGAAAGCTCAGAAAAAATTTCTGAGCCACTGACGGGAATCGAACCCGCAACCTTCTGATTACTGGTCAGATGCTCTACCCACTGCTACAGAGACTCACATGGGGAGCCGAATCACAGGTTAAGTTCTTGTATATTCCCGCTGGACATATGTCGCATATATGCGCAACAATTCCCAGCACTGTTGACGATAGTCTAAAAAAGCAATGCATTCTGGCAATGCGCGTGCGCAGAAAAGTGCATGAGGCCAACATTGTTGTGAGTTCCATGCAAACGGACGCAACATCGTTTCGCTACGCTTCGCCGGTCACAGAACAATAGAAATGTTGCTCGCGTAAACAGTGCAAAACGTGTCCGTTTGTTTCTCACACTCAAATTACCGGCCCTATTTACACGCTTGCGGTGTCTGACCATTTTAATTGTACTAGTACCAATTTAATTTTTATATCACATGTTCAGTTTTTCAAAAATTTTACAAACTGGTAGAAAATTAGGTGATCGATTTTTGGAACATTTAAGAGATGTTCAAACAAACGATCTTTCACTGCCTAAACCTATCGCGCGGCATTTTAATCTCCCAGGACACTCTTTTCATAACATGCAAATTAGCGGCATTACTCTCCACAATGGCTCTAATGATTCGTGAAAGGGAAAAGAACAAAAACGTATTTTTAAACTCAGCGCTTTGGGTCCTAATGTATTAATGAGCGC
This sequence comes from Sphenopus marsupialis, assembly GCA_027575005.1. Classification (NCBI taxonomy): domain Eukaryota; kingdom Metazoa; phylum Cnidaria; class Anthozoa; order Zoantharia; family Sphenopidae; genus Sphenopus; species Sphenopus marsupialis. Next base: position 658 of record JAOBRF010401618.1, on the reverse strand, counting down.
TTTCATCTGATCATTATTAGTTTTGACCTATGGCCTTTCATCTATTTGTATTTCTGTATCTATTAACTACCTATATAAATTCTCTATTCTCATGCTCTGACGAAGGCTAACGCTCGAAACGTCAGCTTTTCAAATTTCCTACGGCGATGATAATTTGTTTTTCAACATTATTTATATTTACTCGCCGACGCATTGAATAGGTTTCTTAAAAACTATTTACGTATAATAGAAATGTTGGGATTTGTTGCGCCAAGGTTTGACGGCTTCAAACTATACCCAACAAGTGCCAACAAGTGCCCACATTGTTGTGGTTTCATCAAACGGACGCAACATGTTGGGCCCAACAATGTTGCGTGTTGTTTTGTTTGCCAACAATGTTGCGTCCGTTTGCTTGGGGCTTAAGGCTCCAAGGCATTAATGGTCTTATAGGCTTAAATATTCTGTGCTTTTTTATAGACATGCAGATAAAACCATAAAGAAGCTTGAATCTGCGGGATTGGGGTACAGAGTTAAAGCAGAGGAAACGCAAGACAGACTCGGTAATTTATTTTTATACTTTGTCACAAAGATTAACGCCAAATGTGAATCTACGTTTCGATGTCCGCTTGACACCATTATCAAGATAAAAATGAATATGAATATAAACTAGCTAGTAATA
>JAOBRF010399395.1:0-10136 GCA_027575005.1 Sphenopus marsupialis | reverse complement strand
TATACAAATTTACTTGTGATAAACTGGCAGCTTGCACCGTGAGTTCAGATGCGAGCGGGGCAAAGAAAAATTATGTATCGTGAAATCCTAATGCATGACAAAGAATTTAAGTGCCAAGTGGGATAAAATCATTATGTTTTCCCAGTCAAGGTAGAAAAGATCAGGCAATAAATATGATGGAGTTATTGTAGATTGAAGATTTTAACATTTGGAAGTTAATCATTCTGTGGGATGCTGTTTTCAGTCACACCCTAGCTTGTTGCTTAGCAGTTGAGCAAGAGCCCGAATTAATTTTCATGACAGATCATGTGCAGTCAACTAAGATTTAATTGCACTTGTGCGAGAGCTATAGAAACAACTTGTAGATATATCGATGCTGGCGGAGAAAATATTAATATCAGTTGTCATACTGTCACGTTTTACTCGGACTTTTTGTTTATTAAAACACTCCACTGAGAAGCTACTTGCTGAAAGAATTAACACAATTCAGTTTAAGCCTTTAGTGCTGCTTTGTTGAAAGTTGCTGGACTTATCAAAACTCTTTCTAGCCGTTTGCAATCTATTTCTTATCTTAAAGTTTTTACTGTCTTCTATGACACTTGTATATTACGTGGACTGTGATTGGTCGATAACCGTGGTGTGTTAAAGTGCAGACAATTAATTCAAAATAGAAAGGAAGAAAGCCTTGACAAAATGATAGATTTCAGCGACGAAGAGTTAAACTCAAAACTTGACAATTTTTAAAGATTTGACCAGCTGAGTCGTGTTTAATTGACTGGCGTATAACCTTTTAAAAGTCCCTTTTTGTGATTGTCTGGTCTTTTATTTTGAAATGTTTTACGCCCAGTGTGTCAATCAACGATATAGTTTGGAAATATCTTTGCCCTCCATATGCACAAGTTGATACAGTTAAAAAAATCTGCAAAATTTTTTTTTCTCTTAAGTAAAAATTAGTAAACTATCATTTCCATGAAGTTTGGTAAAGATTTATTTAAAGATATAACTCCAGCCTTTTTTTTAAATTTATTTTTCCCCTGGCAGTTGGCCAGATTACTTGGTTCGCTGCAGTTTAATTTGTTAATGGAAAGTTCTTGAAACTGTCTTGTAGTGTTTTAGAAATGTGCACCCAAATGAACTTCACTTCTTTTGAGTTTACAGAAACAATAAAAGATTTTACGAAAATTTGTTGTATGGAAATTTAAAACGATTGCAAAATCGGGGTTCTGTGTAACAAGCACTTCAGTCGTGTGTTGCACTGAGTTTACTAAGCTGCATTCTATAATTGCGTAAACTCAAAGGATATACAGTCATTTTTTTTCTTTGTGTGAGAAAAAACATCAGTTTTAAAATATGTTTATGCAGCATCAATGTGAGTGAAGGACGAGAAAACCAATATATATCTATGAATAATGATTTGCATTCAAAGACATAGTGAGTAGTTCTATAGTGACTTGGAAAATCTTGTTGACAAATAATTTGAGTTGAATAAAATTAACTCTGAACCACCGATGCACTATGGGCAGCAAAGCCTGAACGCCACATATGGGTGAAAATCAGCAGTTTACTGTTGAAATCTTTTAAATCTCGGAAATTTACATTTCTGTGGATACTTTTTACACAGTCACGCCGCATTTGAGCAAGAGCTCAAAGTGATTTTCATTCTGTTTCATTTACGTGCAGTAAAGCCCGCGCAAACGGTTTCAACATTTACTTCAACATCCTTCGATTTATCGTTATGTTGAAACATGTTGAAACTAAATCGAAAGGACGTCAAAAAAGTTTGAAAGTGTTTAAACCTTGCTTCAACATTCTTCGACTTTTCTTTTGTTCTCAAAAATGTTGAAGGTTGGTGAAACCGTTTGCGCGGGTCTTTCAACAGCTTTCGATTTTATCTTTTCGATGATAAGTTTGTTAATGATATTTTTTCGTTTACTTTTGTCAATTTGAAAAACAAAAAGGTAGTATTTATTCTTTAATTTTGCTCCGAAACATTTAAACCGTAATCCGTATTCTTATGAGCATTGATAATCCTTATTTAATATCCTCCTCTACCCTCAATTCAGTGACTTTAAAAGACTTTTGACGTTAATGTATCATCATTCAGATTATCTGGCATAGCTGGTCAAGATGCTACGTGCTGGAAAAAACCCGAAGTCGATGTACGCTCATCGTAGGAAGGCATTTTCACCTCGTGAAGAATTATCCATGCCTTGGGCCAAAGTTGGAGCGTGGTACGTTGGTCCAAAGGCTGAAAATGAAGAGATCTACAAAGAAATGGTCTTGAACGCAGTTGACAACCATATGGATTTCCGTAAGAACTACTTCCCGTCTGATCCTGCTTATATCACTACTGAAATCAAAGACAGTCCGGCATACAAAGAAGAGATTGAAAACCTGAAGAGTGAGTTGGCTACAATGCGACAACAAATGAAAAAATCTATCCCGTATTTCACTCCCCGATATAAGGTAAACACTGCAAACTTTGCAACAGATAAAGAATAGTTTCTTACAACGTGAATTTTTTGGGCCAATAACTCAATCTTGTGCAAACAAGAACTCATTAAAACATATTTAGGTTTTACTTACCTAAAATGAAACTATGTTGGTAATACTGTAAGTTCTAAACAACCATTGTGTGTACGCGTGGCCGGTGCAGTGAAAGACCCCTGGCAAATATATTCCAGGACAGACCTCGCACACAGTAAACGGTCAAGCCTTTAGGCCAAACATATGTGGGTGCGGTGTAGGTGGGTGGGTTTGTGGCGGTCGGACATGATTTTCAACATGCCTTGTCCGTTTGGCTTCTATTTTGGCAAGATTGTTAACTAGTTTATGCATTTTCAATTAGTATTGGTCACGTGCGAATTAGAACTTTGCCATGGTTACAAGAGCTTATAGAATGAGGTAATTTTATTGAAATTACTTGTTTTTCAGAATACCTACACAAATCTTCTTTAAAAATCAAAATTATTTGACCAATAAAAACTTTTTACCGCACAAACTTTGCTTAACTGACTAAATATTTTAATGGAAAACCACCTAATTAGCGAATATATTAATATAGAACGATATATTACAAATTTCTATGTACCGTCAAAGGAGGTAGCACTTTCATGTTTGCTAAAACGAGATATGTCATAATGAGCGATTCTTACAACTGTGTTCATATCAAATATGATAATTGGAAGTCTTTCTTTTTTGTTGTTTCCCTGGCAACCAGTTGTTACGAATTAAACCGCTGGCCAGTTGTTGTATGATATCTACAAACTTGTTGTAAGCATATTTATGCAAATATATAAACAAAACTATCAATTAGAAAAGTAATTTGTAAATAATACCGCAATAAAACACAAGTTACATATTTTTTGATAAAATTCGAATAAAGTTTCCACGTTTTAAAAAAAAGAATCTTCTGAATCGTTAGAATGGGTGGCCATGCCAGAAATCATTTAAAAAAACGTGCTAACTACTAAACAAAAGGAATTAGGAAAATCTTAAAAACCCTTCATAAAATCTCAAAATGATCCACCTCCTTGATCATTTTTGGGTTAAGATATATTTTTAAACTTTTGTTGACATCTGAACAGACAAACTTTATACGCCGCCGAAAATAAATAGCCAAATAGTTGCTGTTAATCAGCAGGATACCCAAGTTTACCGTATGCAATTCCACAATTGATTTCGGCTCCATTAAATTCTGTACCAATTGAAGAACATTTTAGGTGGAGCCACCCACTAAGTGAGCACAGAAAATGAACAGCGCTATTAAATAATAATTAAAAGAAACCGACGAAACCGTTAGACACGACAAATCGCGGCACATGCCATGTAATAAAAATAACAAAAAAGCACGCAGCACTAAATAAAAATGCATAAATGTTTAACATTAAAACACAAAAGGATACAAAATTTACATCTGAGGAAAATTTAATTTGTGGTAAAACATATTATATACCAATACAGTATGTCTGCATCGAATTTCTCGGAGGGAATAACTTACACCAACCATAAAGGCATGTATTGGGAACTTGCTCAAATTGCTTTCCATTTTTTTGCTCTTCTTGCGTTACATTTAACGTACATTTAAATTACTTGACTGTAGCCAATATACTATAAACTTAATGTGACTTTCAGCTGGTGATTTTGCATTATATTGCCGGCTGCTTTGGAGACGGAATTGCACAGCGACGGAGTCAATATGAGAAATATATTACTTCCCCAATACACCGGTTCAAAATTGCGATTACAGTTTTCCAAATTATGTTCTTACTTGATGACACAAAACGATGCAGCATTTTTATTATTTTTTTTTGTGTCACATAGATCAAGTAAGGGTTTCACCAACAACCTTTTTTTTCTTAGGGTCACGTGAATTGGGATCCAAGTATGCCTGCACATCTTGGATTTCTTACGGCCTTTATGTACCACCAGAACAATGCTATCGAGGAAGCAGGAAATATAACTACAGGTAAGTACATGTGAATCGGCGGATCAGTGGACCAGCGGATAGCTTAACTCCTTCCTGGATTTACAAAACACCATAGTTTTCACAGTTCTCTCTTCTAAGCGGAAACATCATCACTAAACAAACTGCATGACAAACGTCTATCAAATAGACAGTTCCTTTTTCTTAATGCAATGGGGAAAAGGGCAGAGCGGAGGTAAAAGATCACATGACCCTTCCCCGCCCCTCAAATGAATTATAAACTTTTTTGACTCGTCAATTTTTTACTCAGTTTACGAAATTAAAGCCGGAGAAGAACTTTGTGGGATGGTAGGCTTCAATAAAGAGCTGGGACGTGGCCATCTGACTGCTGGAGGAACTCTTTCTAATTGCGAGGCGATGTGGTGTGCACGAAATGTCAAATTTCTCCCTCTAGCCATGCAAGACGCGGTCAAGGAGGTACCAGAGCTTGAAGGGGCGCAAGGGATGAGCATCGACTTACCTGGTGGTGGAACGAAATTGTTGGTTGAAGCAACCACGTGGGACCTTCTTAATCTTAACACTGACGTCATTGTTGAGATGCCCGACAAGGTAAGTCCTAAAGTCCTGAAGATTGTTGTATGTCGAAAGGACCTCCCCTCTTTCGTAGCGCGATTGGGCAAGGTGTCGAAAGTTGAGAAAGAAATGCATTTTAACTCACCCCCTTCCTTTCTTTACCCCAAGGATCTCTCGTTACGACAAAGCTTTTGAGATGAAGTTTTTAAAACTTAACAATAAGAGAGTTTCAGTTATTGTTCTTAATAATTTTACCAGTCTTTGATTATTGGATTGAAACGAAAGGTTTTTTGTTTAGTGTCTTGGAGGTCCTTGAATTTAAAAAGGTTTGTTTGTAAACATTACGTCACCAGAAATTCGCTTATAATGATAACCTAAATCAAACTACGTTTTTGCATACTCATTTGATCAATTTCCAAGGCAACAGTTCTGAACAATAATGGCGCTCAGACGCCATCTTTGGATTTCTGGTAATGTTTTTCAAACAAACTTTTAAAAGTTATTTAAAACCTGGTTTCTTAAACAAATTCAGAAGATGTGAATAAGACAAACAGATCTAAGGAGAATTCTCCGCAAACAATAGAAATTCAAAACAAATTAATTAGTCGTCTTTGCCGAATAGAAGTAAAATGGATAATTTAAGGTAATTTTCTTTTAAATTGTTGTCAAAATTCTAGCACACTTTTTCGATCAATATTTTTCATTTGCATAATTTTTAGGCATAAATTATGCATTCTGCCGTCAAGAATTGTAAATAAAAGTGTTTCTTCAGCTACTAAACACATGCCCCACCAAGAAAACCTTGCACCAATTGCCCTTATCAGAAACGAGTGGAAACCTCGGTAATAGTTTACCGTGCAGATTGAGACTGGGCAAAGAGTTTTTGTAGATGCAAACCTTGCTTTGAAAGAGTGTTTACCCAAACGCCCTACCTGGTCTCCGTTCGGTAAACTGGTGCCCAGGTATCCACTCGTCTCTGGTAAGAGCAGTTCGGGAAACCTAAAAAAATTCAGAAATCGGAGAAGTTGTATTATGAAACAAAAATTTCCATAATAAATAAAGAAAAACACTGACAACGTAGTATTGGCAAAAGAGAGAGTCAGTGCTATTTATAGTTAAGACTCTTAGCTGTCTGTTAAAATTTTCAACACAAATTAACTGCAGTTCAAAGCCAAGGCTTTGAAAAATTACTAAAAACGACGCACGATAATGACGTTATGATAGATCTTCGCAAGGAAAAGGGAAAGGCCTCAATGGGAATCGAACCCATGACCTCTGCGATTACCGATGCAGTCCTCTAACCAACTGAGCTCTGAATTTATCTGTTGGAAGCAGGTCAATATAGTGAAGTCCATCTATGCTACTTGAAGTTGAACAACAGGCTCATCGCTCAGTTGATGTTGTTCTTTGGAGGACAACAAAAGAAAAAGTTAGTGCTATTCACTGATTAAGACTCTTTCAGCTGTCTGTTAATGTTTTCAACACACTGAAATAACTCCAGTTCAAAACCAAGGCTTGGAAATATTACTAAAAACAACGCAAGATAATGAAGTTATGATAGATCTTCGCAGTTATGAATGCAATTTGAGTGATTTTGAAAGGCCTCAAAGGGAATCGAACCCATGACCTCTTTGATACCAGTGCAGTCCTCTAGCCATCTGAGCTGTGAAGCTATCTGTTGGAAGCAGGAGGTCAATGTGGTGGGTCCATCTATGCTGAAGTTGAACAACAGGTGTGGCTTCATAGCTCAGTTGGTTAAAACACTGCACCGGTATATTCAAAGTTCATGGGTTCAAATCATGGACTGGCACTGTGGTAAGATCTCTGCCTTCTACCCACGAGGTGCCGTGTTCAAAGCGCGGCTCAGCTGCGTGTGGAACATTTGTGTGACATTCTTTTCCACTAAAACTGACTCAGTACCTGCTGCTAAAGATTAAACTGCATAAATTAGCTTCCCGTCCAGGGGGAGTCAAGAACTCTCATTCGCTTAACACTACAGAAACCGAAGATAATCACCGGCTCCAATGGGCCAGTTGGGCTTGTAAATGGATTTAGTTTTAACTTAGCTTAGCTTAAACTATCAAATCAATTAGGTATTTATTCTTAAAACCAACAATTTGCTGTGACAGATTGCCAATACGATAAACCAAGGCGGTTCAAGTGCAAGCACCCCGATGACCTACATGGAAGTGATGAGACTGTCAAAGCAATACAAAATTGAAGCCATGGGTGTTCTCAAGTTTTGCACAAAACACAAGATAACGCCGGAGAAATCCCCCGTAGTGATCCTGCCAACAACAGCTCACATTTCGCTCTTCAAAGGACCTAATCTCACTGGTATGGGCTTGGGAGAAAACGAAACTATCTTGATACCGTGTGACGAAAACTCACGGATGAAAACTACTGGTGAGTTTGACTTTATAGTTTTTAGTAAAAGGAAAAATGTAAAAACAACCTTTATTTGTTTAAACAACAACAACAGCACAGCAGCAGCAACAACCTTTATTTTCTTAATTTAAAATATTTACACCAAAGCACGGACCCGCACGTAGTTACAGCTAATCTAGGCAGACCTGTTAATTTACGTGTAACGACACTGTTTTTCCGACTCGAATATATAAGGAATACTTTCATAACAATCAAAGGAATCCAATGATTACCTTATTTGTTGTAATAATTACAATTTCCTCAAATCTGATTGGCTCATTCTGAATTCTCTGTTTCCCCTAATCGTCTTGGAAAACTCTCCGATAACAAAACTAGGTTTCCCGATGACAGTTGTATGAACCAATCACTATCTGGGCTTCAGGATTTTTGACCAATCAGCAACTGATCAACTCACGCTTGCGTATTTCCGGTTTTGGTTGTTCCTAATCGGAAATAGAAAAAATTCTTCCTTTGAGATTGTAAAATAACATTGTAAATTGTGTTTTATTTGCAAGGATTTCGTCTTTCACTTTAGTTTTCGATAATTGTAGTTATTACATTAAATATGTAATAGGACTTCGTGTTCGTCTAATTCTGTCTGTTATCATTACTTGTGATTAAACAAATGGGAATTGCGCTTCGCGCTCATCCAGTTTTGTAAATCAAGCGTAATGATAACAGACCGACATGGACTCCACTCAGACCTATTACCATTTATTTGTTATTGACAAAACGAATGTACCTTTGGTTAGTCTGTCACAAACTATGGACACTGTGAAAAGAGTAGCTCAAGCCGTTGTGCTTAAAAACAGAACTCTATCATAGTATTGCTTCATAACCAAGGAATTACGATAACCAAATCACGCTCCAGCAAAGATCGTTACTGTATGGCCGTGACATCATTAATTTAATAGATGAATGTACTGTTATCTTCCTTTCGGACATAGTATTGACTGTTACAGATGTCAACCTTTTTAAAGGTAGTGTAGAAATCAGTTGTAAGCTGGTTGTTAGGAAAACACTTCTTCATGAAAGAGTATTTATAAATAAAATGTTTTCATCAAGACAATGGACGATAGTATTAAACTATAGAAAACTATAATATACCGACAAACACCTAAAACAATAGAAAATTAATTAAACCAAGAAAGACTGAGCCAAAGTCCGGTTGAAAAAAATAAATAAACTTTCGGCACGAGCGGAAGTGACTCGACTGGCAACTCAGAAGTAGTTCCCAGGCTCTGCTCGAAAAGGGCGGTTTGACGAATGGAATCTAGTCACTATCAAGCAGCTGTGGATTGGACGGTAAGTCGGCGTTGCACGAGAAAGCTATTTGACTAAGTAAAACTAAATGCTTTTGTTTAAATTGTCTTTTGTTCGACTATGAACTTAGAGTAATTCTACCATCTTTACTATATTTCCGATTTAGGGCACATTACGTGACAAATTTCAGCCCGAACGGATTATTAATTATTTTTCGAATCCGCAGCTGCCGCTGACTACAACGATAACAGATTCCTACAGTGTTAGCCTCCCCATGAAGTTAAATATTCATAAGTACCAATGTAGTTTACACTCCACCTACAACTGTGTGTATTACTGGAGGTCTCTTACTCTCTCTAATATTTTTTATGTTTAACACAAAAACTAACTAGCTGCAAATAGCCAAGCTAGTTTAGGCAGGTATTGTGAGGACGCTTGGGGCATCTCATTTTCTCTAGTCTTTGTTCTGATAATTTTTCTACGAAAAACATGTCAGAGCGTCTTTCTCGCTGAAGATGAACGTGAATTAACATAGATTTTTTGAAAGTAAATGAGTTTTATCTTTTTATCTAGATCTGGAAGAAAAGCTGGAGAGCCTGCGAACAGCAGGAATTGCGGTAGTGGCAGTTTGCGCCGTTATGGGAACAACTGAGGAGAGCGCCATTGATGATCTTGATGAAATCATTAACATCAGGGATAGAATGCGCGAGAAGGTGCAGTTTACTACTTGCTGTTATTCCTTATAATATCTTATATAATGCTCCTTCTAATAATTACATTCATGGTAGTAATACAGGCAAGGTAGAGTGTAATAATCATTGTAAAGGAATTTCCCAGCGGGTCTTAGTAATGACGTTATGATAAAACGAACTTTGCTGCTGTAAACGCATTTTTTTATAAGTAACTACAAAAGAGAAGCCTAAAAACAAAAATTTACGAAAACATTTTGCAATTGCTTCAACTGCGTTTATAACAGCAAAGATTTTATCATAACGTCGTGTAGTGTAATATCATCTAGTATTCCACATAATATATTTATACAATACTGGCTTGTGTAAATCACTGATATACACACGTATGCTAACCAATCAGGTCGCAGCAAAGACATTGCAAAGACATCACCTGACTTTTTTGTTACTCGAGCGAAGTTTTTAATTAAAATAAATTTTCTTACTCAGCAACCACCCTTGGACTTTTTTGTTCACTGTGATGGCGCGTGGGGCGGTTACTTTTGCTCAATGATCCAGGAACCACCTGAACAGATCCAACGTCAAGCGATTGCCAACGAGGGATTTGTTCCTGAGCTTCCTCTAAGCTTGTTTGTACAGAAGCAGCTGAACCGGATGAAAGATGTCGACACAATTACACTTGACCCGCACAAATCGGGTTTCTGTACCTATCCAGCAGGCGCAATCGCGTACAGAAAAGCCAGAATTAATGATGTACT
>JAOBRF010398284.1:0-10142 GCA_027575005.1 Sphenopus marsupialis | reverse complement strand
TACCTATACTAACTCTGACATACCTATACTAACTCTGACATACCTATACTAACTCTGACATACCTATACTAACTCTGACATACCTAAACTAACTCTGACATACCTATACTAACTCTGACATACCTATACTAACTCTGCCAGGGGAGGAAAGATTTTTTTCAGTTTCCACTGGCATCCTCGAGACATCAAAAGACTCCCTGAGATAATCTGGCTTTCGTGGTTTGGGCCTCTCACGGTACGGTTCCGGGAAAACCCTAGAGGATAAAACAGATCTTAACATTTGTAAATCCTCGCGTATATGAGTCTTAAAAGTGAAAAAATGAAGTTTAGAATTGAAAACGCATGTCTACTTTCGACATCTACATTGGCCGATTAATTTCGAGAGAAAATGAAATACAAGCGCGAGTTGTTTCTCATCGATTGTTTTCTGAACCAATTTATTCACGATAAACTAAAAAATGCACACCAATATACTCAACGAATCATCTGCTGTTTTTTCAAAAAAGGTAGAACTCTCTTAACACACTAGTTTTAGCGTAAACAACAATTAGAAAACCTGATTCAGAAGCAACATCTGTTCTTATAAACTGTGCTGTTTTTGTTTTGTTTGTTGGTACCTACGCACCAATCAAACGAACCCCCCTCCCTTGGGACATACTGGGCTTAGGACACCTACTGAGCAAAAATATTACCCACGGGTGGTGATTTTGAAAATTATGGAAACCCCACCAGGGTACCCTGAGGGAAAACGTCGGGCTTTTGACGTGTTTTCGATGCACTTTGATTCGGTATTAAGGGAAAAAAACATTTTACCTAACGGGGTAGGGCTCTTGATAATATCTGATACTAATCACTATTCACCTGGGGGAGGGGAGGGGCGTTCTAGTTTACCTGTCAACAATATTCCCGGCGAATGTTTCTTGTGGCATGTTTATTGCTCCTGAGAAAAACAAACAGAAAACATAACAAGCAGCAATTTAGGGACCTTTAACTATCATATGAGCGCAGCTGGATTTGGTTTTCTAAACATGTTCCCAAGGTCCAAAATAGAGATCAAGACATGGTCTAAACATATGTCTATTTTCAGCTCTAATCAAGTAAAGTGCGCGACGTTTGTTACGTGGTTTTCAGGACCCGTACGAATCCTGATCAACAACAGATCGGTATCAAAACTTTCACAGTCGGTAGTCTGACCAAATATCACAAGTGTGATGCAATATAAGAACACGCGCACTGACAAGGTTTCCTTACCTATTCTTGATGGATGGAAGGAGGTATACGTTGGGGAAAGAATTTGTGTTGGCTTTGTTAACGGTTTTGGTTGTCCTCCTCGCATCTGGACTCGCCTGGCTGTTTCTTGTCTCCAGTGCATGGCACATCGGTATACGCACTGCTGCACGTTGAAAGCATCCTGCGGTGATTGTTATGTAACAGTGAAAATGATAATGTGATGATACAGGAACCTTAGGCAGTTAAGGACAGTGACGCAGAGGATGGTAAATAACATTACAACTGCACGTTGGATTGCATCAAGCTGAGCTAACCCAGAGTTAAGCTTTCAAATCCTGTTCTTGTTTCCAGCCTTACAGAGACTAACTTCAGCTGTAATTTTGGGATTAACAGTTTTTTCCTTTAAAAATCTGAACAGTATTTATAAAAACTATAAACCTTTCCTTGGTGAAAAAATTGTTGCTTGAATTTTGGCTTGAACAAACCAGCCCAGGAGACTACGACAATGTGAGAACACAAATGTTCTCAGTAAATATTTGTTTACGTTCAAGGGAAACCTGTCCAGCACACAGTCTTTGGACTCAATATGCACATGTTGAACTCACAATGTCACAAGAAGACAATTAGTCAAACAACAGAACAATAGGAAAGTTCTGTGAATAATGTTGCTTTAGTTAAGTCAATCTGAACGTTCAAGTCAGGTTCTCACTGCTTAATTAGACATTTGAAACGTACAGCACCTTAAAGGGGTGTAGAGCGGAAACTAATACAGTAATTATACAACAAACCTTAAGGTTTCGTGCCTGTGCGAAGCATGTACGTTCAGCAGCCAAATGAAATGCAACCTGTGAAACGGTTTAGAGAGCCAGTTAGGACGATGAACGACGCACAAAGAAGCTATATAACACTCAGAGGCAGATGGATGGTACACAGGTATTAGAAAGAAAGGTTCAAACACAAAATAAAGCATATAACACAATGAAAGAAAAGCTCTACATATTGAGAAAAGAAAGGAAAACTTTGACTTCTATAGGTTATTAGAAAATTTTAAATAGTAAACCCTTATTTAAACAATTTACAATAAAAATATACGTAGAGATTTGACGTTTCGATGTCTCTCTGGACGTTATTCTCAAAATGAATTTATTAGATGAAAGTTTGAATAGTAACTACAAAAAAGTGTCTTTAGGGAATTCATGCTTTTTAATAGAGTTAATGTGGAGTTTAAATGCCTATTTTCATTGTTACTTATACAAAGCATGAATTCCCTAAAAACACTTTTTTGTAGCTATTATTCAAACTCTCGTCTAATAAATTCGATTTGAAAATGACGTCCAGCGAGACGTCAGAACGTCAAACCTCTACGTATGTTTTATTGTAAAATGATTATTAAATTGATACTACAGTGGGATGGGCTGATTTTGAAACACTAATTCTCAGTCCAATGGTCGAAAGACACATCTGCTCAAGATGAGAACACATTCGCCTATGTACTCTTCTCCAAACCTACTCTATACAGGAACGTTTGTATTTTCACTTTTGGCAAACAGAGCTTCTAACCACAATCTACAACAACCTTCGACTGGGCGCCCAATGTTACAAAATACGTAAAATCGGTCTCGTTATTGTTAACAGTAAGTTGACACCCAACAACTCAAAACTTCTAAGGGAAAGTGGTTCGAGTTAGCGTGAGGTTCGAGTACCAGGATTCAACTGTAGTACCTTCATCCACTGAGTTACTCCAATGCGAAGCATCCGAGTTCTTCTCTGCTCCAATGCCATAGCTATCCGCATCGCTTTTCGTTTACGGTCAACAGCATAAGTCAGTAAGGAGTAAAATGCCTAAAGAACAAGCATTATCTTAATTAAATAAAATTAAACAATTATCTATTTCCGTAACACCATGCCCTGCCCAGTAAACCATCGCCCTCGTGTTTTAAATATTACGAGAAACACAGTGATTCTTCATTTGTCAAAGATCAAATATATTAGCATCAAAGATCATCAGAGAGAATGAAATATTTTGTCCCGGGCAGCGGTACTGATAACAACGATTAAACTTCAAACCTTCTGCTGTAGAACTCGACTCCATTGCCACAGGGCTACGACAGTCTTCCTCTTAATATCCAAAGATACTCTGTACTGTAACAAAATTGAATAATAAATAGCCGTGCATAAATATAAAACTGTGGGAAGCATTAGATGAAACCAAACTTCAAGACTCGCCATGACTCTCAAAGTGCCTGAACACATTTCTCACCTGTTCTCGCCATAGTCGCAAGAACTTGGACATTATCCGGTGATTATGAAACCACATGGATTGTCTCTGAAGGATCTTGGGAGAAATTAAAAGAATTCCAATTATACTGTCGCATGACATTAGCTATGCATATTTCAGTTTCTTTTCAGTTTAAACTCAATTTAACACAACTTTGTTATCGCTTTATCATTATTTACAATAAGTACACAGACCCTATGCAAAAATGGCGTTGATTTTAATGTTCTTTTGTCTACTTTGGCCCAATTAGCCTCGTCCTTGTGTTAAACTTTCAAAAGAATATCTAACTCCAAACGAGGCTTGTAAGGCTAATTTGAATGTAGACAAAAATATTAAAGTCATCACCATTTTTGCATAATATCTACATCGCCTGCAAATAGCGTATCTATCAAATTAGCCTTTGGGGTTTCGCCTCTTCATTGCATACATTCTCTTTTGTTTTCAACTCCAGTTCTTTTGTTTGCAAATGATAAAGGGAACTGAGCGTGACTTGAAATACTTTTTCAAAGGTTTATTTTTAAACGAAAGCGCAGACACTGGTCAACTGCAGTAAGTTGTAAAATACGAAGGCGGTTTCACATTTACTTCAATATAGAAACTGCAGGCAAAGTCCATTCGGGACTTAGTGAGCTAACTCCCCCAAAGCCCTTCAATACATCCCCCTGATACCATACTTGGGACTCTGAAATTTTATGCCAAAATCTTTTACTTATAATTTACACGTCTCCTCAATCTTTAAACAACATTTTTGTAATATTTTGAATGTCTGTATGTATATGTTTTTTTCTGGCAAATAAATAAATAAACTGAAACTGAAAATACAATACACATCATGATTTGGGATTGGCTAAACTGTTGAAAACAAAATCAATCTCAAAGCAAAACCTGAGACCCAGGCAAAACGGTCGAACTTCACGAGTCGAATCGAATGCAAATGAGGAAGAACATTAGAATTGCATGGCACAGTTGCACTCGTCCGGCTCATGTGAAGTACGTTGGCCCTGGCTTGAATCAAGATAAAGCAGGAAGAAATGCCGCTTAAACCACACTTGTTGGACAGTGGTAATTTATTAAAACTTATAATAGTTTATAATAGGACCCCAATATTTGGAACAGATCAATAAGTTGCTAGTATCTTGCAAATGTGAGACACTGTCGGTCTAATACAAACAAGAAAAATTGGTAAGCGCAAAACAAAAACGTACCTTGATTCTGAAACAAAGGTGCGTAAAGGACCACCATAATCCCAGCGACTTTTTCGCCAGCTGCCTGTTAAAATGACTTTCAGCTTTTCTCGTTAAGTATCTCTCTCTTTGAGAGATCTTCGTAAATGTTATCCACGCATGGAAGGCACGATACCTTTTGCCTGCACAAAGAATCACCATATGACATTATGATACGATTGCATAAAAGAAGCCTTAAAACATGAGCTCTCCAATACGGGTGTAGTGCTCTACCCACTGAGCTATAAAGCTACATCTGTTGGGAGCAGGTCAAATCTAGTGGGTCCATCGGGGTATGTCACTTACATAGATTATTTACAGAAAGGGAATGGTGGAGAATTGGCAACAACTATTATTAAAAAAGTTATTTACAATTCTTTGAAGTCTATAGGTACTTATAGGGTTTTTCATTTAGAGCATTCCATGTTGCACAGGCAAATCTCACTTTAAGTTTACAAGAATTTGTTCTTGGTGACCTCTACGATACCTGAGTTAGGAGGCCAAATCTGTTGGGAGCAGGTCATTTCTAGCCGGTCCATCTATGCCATTTAAAGTTGAGCAACAACTATTGTAAAAAATTATTACCGCAGCTAAAGTATGTACAATGACGTTAAGCCTGAAATGTTGTTTATGCTCATGAAGAAGCTGCCAGTTTTAATATAGTGGCTCTGATCTCACGCAGACCCATTCAAACACAATAGACTATAGGTACCCTTCTGGTAAGGATAGCCCTAGCAGTCCAGCTATCTTTCTACATGTAAACTGACCCTTAAAGATGCACTTTGCCATTCTGCTAAAAGCATAAAATCTGTTTAATACTTAAAACCTTCAATACAAACGTTAAGAAACTATTATCTCGAAATCTTAAAATCTCGAAATAGAAAATAAAACATTTTCATCTTATACGAACGTATAAAGATTAGTAATAAATCTTGGTTAAAAGTGAGCAAAGAAAGACAATGAAAGCAGTTTTGTCTCATCCCTCACAAAGCCAAACAGCTTTCCCTCTTCCTAGTAAAGTGTTAAGGCTTGCCTCTGTTGAGCAGCTCCCGCGTCTCTTGTACCTTCACTTGCCTGTGGTACACCTTAACGGCATGCGTAACCGCATATTCCCGCCAAAACCGTAACACCTGCAAAAGATATTTATATACGACAAGTAAAAAACGTAATGCCCAAGATAATTATGATAACTACGGAAGCCTCTCAAAAATAAGTGTCAGATGCCAAGACTCCAAAAGGAAGCACAATGGTAGCATCAAGTCTCTTCTTTATCCTTCAAATACAGATTGACTTCCACCAAAACAACGATTCTTTTGTACGTAGGACGATCAGTGAAAACCATGTTTAAAAATCTCTAAGTCTGATCTATTAAAACAATAAAGATCATTACAAATTTTCGACCGAATCTGCGGTCTTCGTCAAGTAGTGTGGATAAAATGTTTGAAGAAATATATAAATACATAAAAATGTGCCACTGGGGAACTGAGGAAAACAACTGAACCGCTAAAAGTGTACAACTGCAAATTGCAAATAATAAAAACATGAAACAAACAAAACAAAGGAATACAAAGGAACTAGAATATCAATTACAGTCACGATAAAGGCGTTAAAATGCTGGTAGCAAAGAAAGTAAACAAACAAGGATCAATTTCTCAAAAATCTTAAAAGCGGCCGGTAAGAGTTTGGAAAAGGTTTGTTTTCATTCACACAGTTTTTGTCCATGGTCGAGTGAAAGGATTCCAGAAAGAGTCGTCTCTGGTAGTTGATCTCGTGCCTCTCAAGAATAGTGGCGTAGCGCGGATGTACGTCATGTGCGGTGGTGTCACGACTGATGGCAGATTCTCGTAGGTGAACTTACAATCTCGGCATTTAACCTTATACACAATTCCAGGGATCCGCTGCTCTTCTGGACGGTCCTTCGGTATTTTGAAGACCGTGGCCAGAGTTTGTTGTGGTCTAATATGGTTTACAACGTTGTATGCCCTCAGTGATCGTTTAAGTTGGTCTGACACACCTTGGACATAGGGCAGGATGACCACCCTCGTTGGCTGGTACTGTCCGTAATGGCAGTGGCGTTTTGTTTGGGCTCACATGCTAGGTTAAATGCCGAGATTGTGAATTCACCTACATGGGTAAGAGCAAACGCAGCTGGAATTCGCGCGCTACAGAGCACGATCCAGCGCGCACGGCTAGCCGGGAATCCGCCATCAGTCATCACGCGCATACCACTGCACGTGACGTACATCCGCGCTACGCCACTATTCTTGAGAGGCAAGAGAACAACTACCAGAGACGACTCTTTCTGGAATCCTTTCACTCGACCATGGACAACTGCGTGAATGATTACAAATTTTCGACCGAATCTGCGCTCTTCATTAGGGAGTGTGGATAAAACGCTAGAAAAAATATACTGATAAATATATAAGAATATGCCACTGGGGAACTGAGGAAAACAATGGAACCGAAAAACAAACAAAGACCCGCTAAAAGTGTACAAACTACGAAATGCAAATGTTAAAAATATGAAACAAAAAATACAAAGGAATACAAAGGAACTAGAATATCAATTACAGTCACGATAAAGGTGTTAAAACGCAGGTAGCAAAAAAGTAAACAAACAAAAATCAATTTCTCAATAATTTTAAAAGCGGCCGGTATAAGAGTTTGGAAAGGGTTTGTAATAATTTTACGATGTACATGTTTATACAGCTTAAATATACACGAATAAAGAATAAGTAATCATACATTCCTTGAATTAAGTAATGGTCCGAGTATTAAGTAGGTACGTAGGTCAATGGCATAAAATGTAGAAAGGTACTTTTTGCGATATCGGTTATCGATTAGTCTCATTGGCGAAACTCTTAAAATCGACCAGAAACAAATTCCTTTCATCCTGCACTTAGAACTGCATCGTAACAGATTGCTATTCTCATCCTGAATATTGCCCGATTTTACCCGATATTTTTTAGTTTCTAAGAGGTGACTAAGTTTTATAAAAAAAGATGGGATATAAACATGAACTAAATGACATAAACTTTGTTGATTTAGGAAGTTTCAAAACACAAGCAAATGGAGGTGTTGTAAAAATGCGTATATGCGAGTGGGAGTTAAAACTAACACGATGAAATGCTATACGAACTTGGCTCAGAACTGTGGCTGCCAAGTGTGAGGTCTCGGGTTTAATCCTCTGTTTGGCTGAAGTTAACATTTATGCGGCCTTCCTTTCGCCACACCAGCCACACCGATAGAGATTTTGAGCTCGTATTCTTATTGTTAATTAGATATGAGTTTTACCTTTCTAAGTAAAGTGTTTTTCCAGTGTTTCTTGGCTAGGTGATAGGATCGTCGTTTCTGCTTGCTGTCTTTGGTATGTTGACTCCAAAAAGTAACTGCTTGTCTGCAAGGAACTGGCTTATAGTAATAGATAACAACAACAACAACAACAACAACAACAACAACAACAACAACAACAATAATAATAACAATAACAATAATAGTAATAAATTGTTAGAATAAAGAATAACCCTGGGATCCGACGTTTCGGAGTCATCTTAACTCCATTATCAAGGATTTTAATGAGATATTTCTGTTTGGCTAACACTTTATGTGTGCCAACAAAATAAATACAATAGAGATTAAATTCCTTTAGTGTCATTGGGTTAGGGGTAGGGTTAGGAGTCAAAATTACTCCAAAACTATAAAAAACCCTTTAAAATCGTAATCAGCCATGATAAAATAAGTTAAAAGGTGTTTGACACTGATAGCTTCTAAACGTTTCAAGCCCTACCCAGCTCTTCAGCAATAGATGACTAAATTATGGCACGTGAGATAAACTTAGAACGACGCCTTTTCTTAGATGCGTGGTTTTCCACAGAGAACCCAAATTACAAAACTGATCATATCAGCATGCCCGACAGCTATCAGTCGTTGTGTAAACAATAGATTTTTGTTCCATATTATGCCATATGCAGATTTGCGTCAACTTTTATTGCTGTCGAGCGAAGCGAGACTGCACACCATTTTTACCGAATTCAGCAAGAGCATTTGTTGGCGACAAGTATCAGGCGTTCAAAATCATGATTTTGGAATGGTTCGGTCATTCCGTCGGATTTCACTCCACTTTTCTTGCATTATGGTGGAGTATATCCGCCATTTTCGTCAAATATATGTCAGTGCGCACAAATGAATCGAGTGCCAAAAGATTGGCGATATCTATTAGCCAATTTAGCTTTGAATATCTCAATTTTTACGTTCAAAAGCGCAGTGTTTTGGTTCGTTCCTTCCGACCTCCGTTCTTTGCCCCTGCAGTTCAACCCGCATTTGCTTTTAAAAACACGTGCAATGAACAAAAAAATTTCTGGAGTAAAAATTATTCATAGCGACTAAACGGTAAGTTATTCAATTCATTTTCTCAACAAATTTGTTGGCTTGCGGAACGGGTGTTGGGATTTCTCTTTCTTCAATTCTTGCCATCTCTTGCGCTCTGCATGCAGTGTGTGACAGTGTCGTGTACATGGGGAATATTGAAGTTCTAATGCTCATAGATTCCTTTTAAACTTTGACAGATTTTTAGCATGCACTGTTGACATAATTAATCTGTCAAAAGTAATATTTAACTGAAATTCTGGTAATTGTTTTCCTGTTATTGTTGTTGTTGCAATTCCTTTTGCACGGCCCTTTTCCGCCAAGGAAAACAAATTTCGTTCCGCTGTATTACAGCGGGCTCTAAAAATAGATTTAAACTTGTAATAGTTATAGATTAGTGAAGTGCGAAATCAAAGCGTGCTTCAGCGAGTGCTCGTACCAGTATATTATGTTACTGAATACTTAGTTCTTTATTGTCTTTTATCCTGGCAGCCAAATGCTGAATTGCGTTAAAATTTACGATAGCGTATTAGTATTAATAAAGATATATGTACGTGCTGGTTAAATGATATATTTGTGTTGCTGAAAACACAACCAACAGAGCACCGACATTGCAAAACGTCGCCGAACGATATCAGTCACTAAGCCACCACGGCCGCATGAAATCGAGGCATTTAACGGCGGGCAGCCGTACGTACGTACGAACGTATCTCAAAAAAAGCTCCCGAATAGAATCAAGTTTGAGCCCGCGAGCAACAGCAAGATTAGTATGCGTTCTCCTTCGTCGAACACTAAAATTTTAAAACTCAGCTCTAAAACTCTGTTCTTTTTATAACAAGTTTTAAAACGTAAAGTTAAAATCACTAAGTACTCAACTGTATATATCAAATGGCATGGTAGTTTTTGACTAAGAAGCGTGCTCAAGCCATTCCTAATTCTACGTTTTCAGTTTCAGTTTAATATTATGTTGTTTGTGTGTATTTACTAACCTAAGTCTGCGGTAACGATGCTCTTTAACTTTCTTCTCCACAATATCTTGAATTTCT
>JAOBRF010397173.1:0-10153 GCA_027575005.1 Sphenopus marsupialis | reverse complement strand
TGAAAATCTAGACATTCTGGTGTGGGAAAGGCGAAATGCCGCAGAACAATGGGAGGTTGTCTCGTTCTTACTCAGACCATTACTTAAAGAAGCAGAAAATGAGCAAGAAATATTGACTGTTTGGCTAAGTTGGTTCTGGTTTCTTTGACTGTTTTCTTTCTTTCTTTTTATTTATTTATTATGCTTTGCCCACATAATGTACATTCACCCATAATATTAATGAGAGACAAGTATACAATAAAACAATATACTGTATATGAGGTGTAGACAGGGGCACCACCAGGGAGCTAGTTACTGTGGGCCCATATTGAAAAGTTCTAACAAAAAACATTTATACTAAGGTAGAACAATAAAGCTACAGTAATCTAACATCAACATGAGAAAGTCAAGTCCAGGAGGCGCGCAGTGTTGCATCTCATACATAATTTATTGTTGCAGTAGCAATGTGCAAAGGCTCTTTCATAGTATTTCAGTAACAGGGCTTTAAACTGGTTGAGAGTTATGCTTTCGAGTCTGAAATTTTCTGGTAGAATGTTCTACATGCGCAAAGCACGGACAAAAAATGAGTTCTAGAAGGTGGCTGTTCTGCATTTGTGAGGGCAGAAACTCATAACACTAGGGTTGACAGTGGATCTTAAGGTTTGGACTGGTTTAATTTGAGACGGGAAAGTTTTTGGCAATTTCTTTACGGTATTATTAATTTACTTACTTTTACAGAGATTCCTTGGCCACAGTTGCCCTCCACACTATTCCACCATCATTGAAGGTAAGGATATTAAAATAAACACTGTAGTTTAGTTTTGACTGTCTACTGCATGAAGCTTAGAGTCCATACTGTAACTTAACAATAAACATACAATTGACTGTAAGTCTTGTACCCGATCTTTTGGATTTAGTTTTCTATATTATGTAGAGAAACTGGATATTAAACAGTCTCTGCCCCTTCAAAATTGTTACTGTTACTTAATTTTCAGGAGTTTTGATGAATATCTCCCAATCAATTACATTAAAAATCAATGAAAGTTTTGTGCTTGTTTTAGAAAGAATCGATGGTCTGTGGTAGGTAGCACAAAAAAGAAACATGTATCACTTTTAAAAATGCGAACATGATAATATTGATAAGTTTGATGTGTACCTTCGCATATGAACAGCAAACCCCAATTGAAAATTTTGGTAAAATCATGGTCCCATTGTCGCTCTATACTTCAGTTATTCACATCGTGCAAAATCTCAGTCGTGCAGACTTATGTTATGTCAGATGATTATTATTACACAGTGATGCTGTTTATTGAGATTTGTGCATTGTGAAAATTAAACTACACTACACACCATCTCACTTTGTGTTGCTAAAATGATGCTAGGTTGTCCCATCCAGTGACAGCATGACTCTGAACATTAGCACATGGTTTGGTTTACCTGGAGCTCCATTTTGTGTATCCTTTTGGTCAGCAGTCATGTTCATTAATGCTAGTATTATATCAGTTGCTTACATTATTTTTAGTACTGACAGTACTAATGGTGTGGAACAACACCAGTTAATTACAACTGGATATTTTGAGGGCCCCTGTTTGGTCAGTGGTCTTTGGAGATAATACACATATATAGGGACTACATGTCTTGTTAATTGCCTCCCTTGGACCCTGTCAAAGAAATTTTTAAGAAATTACAATGTAACATACAAAGTAGCCAAACTGCCAATTGCCATAATGCTGGTAAACTTGCGAAGCTGGCAGGCAAAAAATATTTGAACTGCCAAGTGAATGTTCAATTGGCAGGTGAACTTTGTGGCAATTTTTGGAACCAGTACTCACTCATAATTATATTATTTGTGTTTTTAACCTTTGCAACTGAAAAATTGACAATGGCAGGCCAAGAGTTATTTGGGCTCCCAAAAGGCGTGATGGCAGTCTGACATTTTCAATTATTTTGCACATCAATTCTAACTTTCAATTCCCTGTTTTAGATGGTCTATAATATGCTTAAACAAAAAAATAAATTCACTGGATGCCATTCTCCTATTTATTAACTTTCTTTAACATAGTTCAGACGTTTTTTAGAGCAAAAGATCCTATGTTAGCAGATGCTGCTGGGTTGCACAAGGCTTCTGTTCCAGAACGACTTACCCTCCTCCCACTCTGGGTGTCAATGCAAAACATCGGTAAGTTTCTGCATAAAGTGTGAGCATCAAGGCCTCTAAAAATAATCGGGGATTTCAAGACAAATCTAAGTGGGAAAAGTCCTTGAATTTGTTTTTAAAGTCCTTGAAAAGTCCTTGCTTTTTTTCAACTTGATGAAATGTGGTGGAGCTGCAGAAA
Source organism: Sphenopus marsupialis (assembly GCA_027575005.1). Classification (NCBI taxonomy): domain Eukaryota; kingdom Metazoa; phylum Cnidaria; class Anthozoa; order Zoantharia; family Sphenopidae; genus Sphenopus; species Sphenopus marsupialis. The sequence goes on along the minus strand of JAOBRF010397173.1, from coordinate 7,838 downwards.
AGGTCAAAAGCTTTTTGTATTCATCTGATTTTTGTAAGAGTGTTTGACGTAAATGTATCAGAATGAAAACTTGGATAAAACAAGCTAAAACTGGGAGAAAAACATTTTAACAGTTCTTGTAAGCATTGTTTGCAGCCTCAATGCAATTATAGTAATTTAACAGTGTTCCAAAAAGAATCATTCTATAATCTAAACTAGAACTAAAACGGAACACTTACGTTTTCAAGCGAGATTAAAATTGGCTAACAGATCCTGAGTTTAGAGTTTAGGTGCTGATTTAGGGACGGTAAAGAGGCATTGCAAGCTTGACCTTTGGTTGTGGGCTGGACAGTAATGAGAGTTGATGCTTTGTAAATAGGAAGGTGCAGAGCCTTGAATGTTTCAAAAGGATCTTAAATTGGATGTGTTTGTACATAGAAGGCACACTCGTTTTTCGTTCATGTGATCACATTTAGAGGGCCATCTCCAGTGGGCAGGCCTTTGAAAAATAATTTTGGTCCTTGAAGAGTCCTAAAATGACTGTAATCTTTTGTATGAACCCTGAATGACTGAGATTAACGCCGACTCCATTGAGCCTGCTAGGCTTGCAAAAAGGATTTAGCTTTTTTTAACCAGTTGCATGTTGAAGAAATGTTTTTACTTTACACACTGGTAGCCTGAAGCAACAACAGAAAGTAAAGTGAACTTTCCAGTCTATAATGCTTTATTGTAGTTAACTCAGTCAGTATGTTTTGTGGATTTCTATTTTAGAGTAAATAGAACATGTCTTTCATTATGTTTTTGAGTATGTAATTTTCTCTCAATGTTAAATCATGTTAAATTTTCTTTCTCTCCAGGTCTTGACCAAATGAGAGAGCAAATACTAACAACTGCTCAATTGGTTAGTTTTTTGATTTTTTCTTGTGTGCAGATGTTGAGAAACCAAATGCAATGCAATGTGGTTGATGTTGACAAGTTTAGAGGATCATAGCATAATTTATTTTTAATAAAATAACTAATTACAACCAGGTCAAAAACTTGGTCAAAAATAAATAATTTTTTTAACAGTGTTGTGTGATGTGTTACTGTACATTTATAATCATGTTTATCAATTAACAAAGCAGTAAAAAATCCATGTATATGAACCTAGATTTTAAGAACCTGTTAGGCTAAGATTTTTCACTTAGATTCCCATTATATAAGAACAGGTCTTTTTTGCCTAGATTTTCATAAAAGGTTCTAAATTGCCAACACTATATACATGATACACAGTTATTAGCATTATTTAATTGTACCACCTTTCAGTTTATTTAGAGATAAAACAAAGTAGTGTTTGTTTGGAAAAATTAAAAAATGAAATCATCACAACCCCAAAGCACAGTGTAACTATTTTTATATGATTTGATCTACATTTGAAATAAATAGCTTGTTTTTATTATGTTCATAATACATTTACATTCACATTTACTTTAACCCAGGGGCTGCTGGAAGTATCGTTAACCCTTTAAGCCCCAAGCACTACAAATGTCGTGTTGTTAAATTCTCCTAACTGAGTTCCATATTTTCTGTATAAACAGTTTGGGAGAATTTGTCTTTTCATTTCGACAGTTTATCCCAATTGATCAATTTCTTATTTCTCATTACCAGTTATATTATTTTGTTATGAGTTATGTAAGGAGAAGTTGGATGTTGATAAGTTGCCCTGGGCTGAAAGGGTTAACCTAAGGGCTCCTGGAAGTATCGTCAAGAGGAAAGAATGTATACCTTTCTTATATATTATACTGCTTTTTCATGCTTGTATATATTGTTTTTTTCCCTGCATGTAATGTCTACATTGTTAATCCTTTCAGCCCAGGGCAATTTAGCAACATCTAACTTCTCCTTACATAACTCATAACAAAATAATATAACTGGTAATGAGAAATAAGAAATTGATCAAGTGGAATAAACTGAAAGATGAAAAGACAAATTCTCCCAAACTGTTTATACAGAAAATATGGAGCTCAGTTAGGAGAATTTACCAACACAACGTTAGTTTTGCTTGGGGCTTAAAGGGTTAATAAAGGTTAAATAAACGAAAAATCCCAACCCCGTAGCACATAAAAATGAACATTCCCTTATACTGTACATTGGTTTTTACTGTATTTTTATTTGTTTTTATAGTCCCAACAACTGTGTTTCAATCTAGATGGTATCTCAAGTGTAAAGAGAATTGTAAGTGCCGACTTATATGAATGTTATGAAATCCATAATACTACTACTACTACTACTACTACTACTAAGGTGGCCTCAGCCGAGCTGCGCGCCTAGAAGCCCAAACATATCTATTGTTCATACAGCTAACCAGCTCGGCAGTGTTGGCTGCCCCAATTTCCCTCTTCAGGGTGTCCACATAGGTGTTTGCAGGTCTTCCCTGATGGTGGAATCCATGGGTTGGCTCCCACAGGATAAGGTGGTGGGCCGGGATCTCTGGGTGTCTGTGACAATGGCCTGCCAGACCTAGCCTCCTCCAGGCCACTCTGTTGGAGATTCTAGGGAGTTCCCCATAAAGATCTTGATTGGATACATGGTCCCGCCAATCTATGTTCATTGCTGCTCAAAGCATTCGAGTATAGCAACTGTCCAGTGACTTCTCCATTGACACACTCAGAGCCCATGAATCATGGGCAAATCCATAATTATATATGGAAATCTTTCTGTGCACTGTATTTCCCCTCTTAGAGCCACCTTAGTAATACTTTTTCATTAATAAATGAAGGTTGGAGATTTCATGGAACAATGGAAGCTTTGTGCCTTGTCTTATTACAACATAAGGAAAGTAGCGTTGACTGTTTGGCTTTGCCATATAAGGCAAAAACATTGACGGAAGGTGCAACAGATTTCTCCACTAAATAAAAATTATACCTCGGTCTACACTACATGTAAAACTGATGTAAAAATGGGATTTTTGTTTTAAAATCAAAACCAGAAATGTGTTTGTATAAAGACATTGTTGTAAAGACGCTTAGGACATTTCTCAGCTTTTATGGTGGCCGAAAACAATAGAACAGCTCAGTATTCACATTATATAGTATTTGCAGGAACAAGGTTTTCTCCCGTTACTTGATTGTTTTCATAAAATAATTAATAATCTGTATTAAAAACAAACATCACAAACCTGAAATAAGAAAAATAAAAAAAGCTCAGCGTTAGCGTGCATACTGTGTTTGCTAGGCTAAGTACAGTATGGATCAAAAAGCAAATCTGAGGTGTCTGTAACTTGTGCTTTTGTCTGTAAGAATGTTTGCATTAATTTCCTTTGTAGGTGCAATCCCATTACATGTCACCTGTGGTAGTGTTCCAGTACAGAGCCAAGCCAACTAGAATGCCCCTCCCAAGGTCCAGTCATAGCAGTGAAGAAACAGATGGTGTTGATGAGGAGGATGATCAAGGTAAGGTTTTTGCTAAGCGTGATGTTATACGAGGCAACAACTTCTAGTGTGTGAAAAACTACAATGTCTGTATGATTTATAGTGTTATTTTTGTTGTGGCAATATCTTGCAAGTAAAATTATTTCATCATTTTACATAATGGCAGGAGTCCCATGGGGCATTAAAAGTCATTAAAAGTCATTATTAGTTGCTTTGGAAGTTTAAGGCCTTAAAAAGGTCTTAAAAAGGTCTTAAACTTGGTGAAATTGTTCCCTGAGGGCTTAAAAGGCATTAAAGTTGAAACAATGAAAATGAGTTGCTCTACAGTAGTCGATATTGTATATATTTTTGGGATATTCACTGAGTTTTGCGTAACTCGAAAACTGCATATTTTGTAAAGTTTACATTACCTGCACTTACAATGAACTTGCAAGTATAATAAATTTATACTAAAAGTAATGTTAGTATTGGTTGCCCAGAGATTTTCAATTTTCAATTATTTTCATACTTGCTTCATTTCAAATTTGTACATGTATGGTCTTGAAAGACCAATCTTGATAAAGATGGTAAAATGGTTGTTCTATCAGTCGTTAGATATTCCATTTTGTGAATTTGTGTCAAAAATCTAATTCGGAGGATAGGACTTAAATTTTAAGATTTTTGGCATTAAAAAGTCTTAAAAAGGTCTTAAATTTAAGAAGTTCTGAGCTGCAGGAACCCTGAATGATCTGCACAAGAACTAGGGAACTCTGCAGCATACGTAAGCAAAAAGGTTTAATTCAGATACTCAGTTAATTTGGTGAATTTGATTGGTCTAGCACTTATTTAGCACTTATTTTCGCAAAAAAATACTGAACAAAAGGCTGTGACTAGTCTTTATTAAAGCTCTCAAGCACCATTGCTCATTGTATCACATTTTGGCCAAGTTTAAAGAAAATCAACTGTGGGGAAATTGGTCTAAAGCAAATTGCCCTTTAGAACTTTGGGATTTGTTAAATTTTATTGCAAGCCATGCCCTAGCACTCACTTTCAAGAGGAGACATCGTCTAAAAAACATCGTCCAGCAGCGTCGAATTGGCAAGGGACTTATAAAGTGGAAATTGAGAACCTAATTATATAACTCCAAGTAAAAGGGAAGGCGAAGCAGTTTAGTTTCACTCACTTTAAAGAAGAAACATCATCTCAAAATCATCATCCAGTAGCATCAAATTGTGAAGAGACTTGTAAACTGGAAATCGAAAACCTAATTATGTTACTTCAAGTAAAGAAGAAGGCGAAGAAGTTTAGTTTCACTCACTTTCAAGAGGACACATTGTCTCAAAATCTTCATCCTGTAGCGTCAAATTGGCAAGAAACAGCCAAACGTAATCAGCTGGGAGTTGATATTTGCAGAGGGAAGAAAACAAGAGTACATGGAGAAAAACCCTCAGAGTCAAATTGAGATTGACAAATCTCAGCCAATGTGTGGACTCCAGGAGTTCATCCCGGGTCGTAGAGCTGGGAGGCACGAGTGATGACCGCTACACCAACCAAACTCCCCAAAGGGGATCTTCTTGGATATTGATTTCTTTTATTTTGATGTTTTGGCAGAATGATGACAAAACTGTTGACACCTATTTTATTGCTAATAATTTAGTAATAAATAATTTCTCAAATTCTGCAACTTCTATCTCAATCATAATATTATATAATTTAGTCAGGCTAGTATGTATTTTAAAATTGTAGACAATGTACACAAGTTTCACATCACAAAATTTCAGAGATGAAAGGTCTGCATTTTCACGTTTTTGTTTGTAGATGGTCAAGACTTGTCTGGTTCTTCCACACCTGAATCAGGAGGCGTCTCAGTTTCAGTGAGAGATGCGCTTAACAAAAGGGTGAGTATTTGAATATTTTAAGAGATTTGATCCTCTACAGTGATGCAAGTTTAATCCAATAGGCATGCAGAAAATGGATTTTTCTATGATACCCCTCAACATTCGTGTCTGAAACTTTAATTGCTAGATTTCTGCTAAACAAAATATTTAACCTTCATATAAAAAGAAACTTTGATTCCAAACCACCGCCCATATTCTTGAAGACTTGAGTAATGATGATTACTTCAGCTGAAATGGGTTTGCTGTTAGAATACTGGATTCACACTGGGTTGTTCAGATTCAAGTTGCTTATGCTAATCCTGGAATGAACTTCCACCGTTCTACTAACAAAAATCTCAATTGTGTTTTGCTTGGATTTGGTTGAAAACCAATTTTCCTGAAAACATTTTCTTAGCGACCATCAACAATTTCATGTATTTGTATATTGCGTTTTTGATGTTACTGAAATTCTTCAAGGTAATAAAAATGTAATGTATTAGTTAAGAAAACCCCTTCTGTTTTACCTCTGGTTAATGGAAGTTTGTAGTTTTAATCATTGCAGTTTTTAAAGACATTTTAAGAAATTCATCTCTGTTTGCAGCATTGTGTGACATACTTTTTTTAAAATTCAGTTATCATTCGTTTCCCTGGATTCTTCAAATGTATTTGTGTCCTTGGAACTCGAGCTAGGTTAGTTGGTAACATCTCGTTATTATTTGGCTGTTAGGTTGCTGTTGACCTTGCCAAGAAAATTCCAAATGTAGTTCTGGACGTGATAAATCTTCCTAAAGAAGGTTGTTGTTTACGATTTAATCCTTTGCGGTCTGCTAAAGGTGAGAAATCAAGTTTGTTATTTTCATAGTTTACCAACAGGTTCAGGTACGCTTGATTTTGTGCATTTTGGTGTTCATTGATCAGTTACACCTCTAATATTCAGCTGTAGGACTTAATAGAAAATATGATATGATATTGATTACACTTTTCCTGCAAGTGTTGTGAAGATACAGTGTGTACACGCATCAAGAGTTTTGGTTAACAATAGGGGGCGCCATCTTGAAAATTCAGTTGGGCGTTAAGCCCATATTAAGGCATACTGTGGCCTTTAAAGAACGTTGCAAGCTGCCACGGTTTTGTAGTATGATATTGTGACAAACGGACTCATTTGATACTTTACAAATTAATTTTGCTTAAGCGCAAAATACGGTTGCTTGGTGCCCACTTTTCAAGATGGCGCCCCTATTGTTAACTGAAACTCATGATGCGTGTATTCCATATCTTGCTCTATGCTGATCAAATAATTAAAGAATAGGTTGGTGTTTTTTGTTGTTTTAACAACACTGTAAACTGTTGAATGAAGTTTTGGGCAAGAAAGAAATAGATTTTAATGGCTTCTTTAAAACATGTCATGTCTCTGATTATGTTTTGTGGAATTTGGGGTCATTGGTGATCTAGTGGGAGCCCTCCGTCATCACACCACCAGCACCATTAGTTGTTACTTAGTATCATTTTTGTTGTTTCCACTTGTGCACGGTACATTTTCTTATTGAATGATAGTCTGAGAAATTGTTTCGTCATTACCGTAAATCACTCCTTTTCTAGGATTAATGTTTTAAATTGTTTCAGTCTGTGCTACCACCAAAGAGGATGTTGAAGAATTTTGCAGTCTTTTGAAGGATGAGCTTGTAAGTAATCATCAGTCTGGAAACTTCTAGTGTATGAAATCGTATTTTTATAATTATTATTTATATACAGTAGTGCGTCGAATCTTTCTTCATAAATCACCAGTCATTCTCCTGGCTTTTTAATTTTAAGTAAAAACATTTCACAGTTAACTGTATGCATGGGAAAAAAACCCCTAAGACTTCAATATATTTGATTTATAAGTTTAAGCATCATGAAATGAAAAGACACCAGTTCCTTACATGATTCTCTGGAAATTCTATAGGCTAAAGGGCATTTCCCCCCTTTTATGAGTTAATATTTAATTCATGGATGCCGCACCATTTGCTAAACCAAAGTAAGGCTTGGCTCTCTTTGGACTGATAGTTTTGTGTGTATCCCCACCATTTTCCGTTTCGAAGTCCTCGTTGCTGTTCCTCCATCTATTATCATCGTGAAAGCTGAAGCTCCTCATAAAACTAGATGGCTCTTTACCTGTTGTTTAAAATTCTTAAAAGCGATTAGAAGAGCCTATAAAAATTATTTACCATATGATTTGAAGTGCTTCTGCGAAAAATGTTTTGGCTTTGCCCTTACTGTTTTTTTTGTTTTTCAAAGTAGCAAAATATTTGGCTTTCTAAAATGGTTTATGACTGCAATATCGAGGGACTGGATCATGACGTCATTCACATACTTTCTCTTTATATTGAGCAATGCGTAATTTTTTAACAACAAGGGACGAGAATTCCCAAATGTGTCTCATTGCATGTATTGAGACACATTTGGGAATGTGTGTGTGTTTGTGTTTGTTTGTTTTAAATCTTTTAAGCATTGTGTGTGTTTGTTTTAAATCTTCTAAGTCAAAATCCTTAGACTGATTCGTGTTACTGTTGATGCTTTTTGAACTAGAGATGTTGAGAATGACACGGTAATG
>JAOBRF010393841.1:0-10186 GCA_027575005.1 Sphenopus marsupialis | reverse complement strand
CATGTTGGAAAAGGTTAGAGAATTATTTTATTCTTTGAATGTAGCTGAACCAAGTGAATTGTAACATTAGTGACTTAGTTTTAGGCATTGGGAAAAACATTAACAAGCTAGCAAAAAGGAAAGACTGTCCTGTTGTGGCCATAAGGAAAAAAAGTTTGACCAACCACATGTACTGGTGTGCATCATCCACTGATGATTATGATGATGGTGACCTGATGGTTATGATGATGATGACCTGATGATGAAGGGAAGCTAGATGGTTATCAATTGCCAATCACGTGATGGACAAGCATTCTGCACATGATAGTCCCTTATTCCCAAAATGTTTACATGGACCCTTACGTGGCAGAGAAAGAAAAAAAAAATGGCTAATGCGTTCTCACTGAATAAATATAACACTCGTAATGATGACCTCTCAGAACAAGAAGTTAATTATTTTAAAATATAAAGAAAAATACAATATAGAGAACCATGTTGTTGACCTGTTTTTTTGCTGTCCAGAATAATTAGTTGTAATATTAATATAATAATAATAATAATAACAGTATTAATAAAAATATATTAACAAATAATAATAATGTTATTTTCTATATACCAGAATCTTGTTGTTCATTCCTTTGCCCTTGGGTAATTTGCATCAGTAACTTCACTCTATGTTTATACATATATTTCACCCCACTTTCTTTTCTACAAATGCCAAAATCAACTGATAATTCAGTTAGGATTTACAATTAAAAACAAAGTAGATAAAAATGAAACATTTTCTCTTGTGTGCACAGGTACTCTTCCCTATGAGAAGCTGACTGAGCTTCTGAGTAAAGGTTCTTTGTTAAAGGATATCAGGCAAACTATCCGGTACTCACATGACCTCCTCACTGGAAGCTTTCCATTCTGTGCTGAATCATTTTGCCCCAAAACTTTTGGCCTTTTCTCACCATGGGATGATAACCAGGTAAACATGTTTAAACTGCTCAGACTAAACACCAGTCACAATAATAGACAAACGGTTATGACAGGTATGTGAAAATACTTGATGAACTCATGTACCACTTGATAAAAACTGTTATTAACCTCCTATCTCTTTACAAGAAACGATTAAACAACTAAAATATATTACAGGTTCTTTTCTTGGAAGTTTTGCTAAAATGTATTTTTGACATTGAGATAACTTTTATAAGATTGCAGATTGCTGTCCTCCATTTTAATGAAAATGGCAACAGGGAAAAGGCAACATCGCGAGATGGAAGTGAGCGAGTCAGCATTAGTTTCCCTAAATATAAGAAAGGGGGGCTATACCGTGAAAAGGATTCTTGTTCAGTGTACATATGGTTAGTAAAAATATATATAAAGGTCGCAATTTTTTCACAGCAAAAAAATAATAACATCTCTAAGTTGAACACACTTTCTTCTTGTTTAGGGTATGTGGATGACTTAAAGGAAATGGTAGTCAAGATTGTGGAGAAAGCAGAAACAGTTCATAGTGAAAGAGGAGATGTTCCACGATCATTATGTGCAGATTTCATCCATCCTGATAAACAAACTGCTTTTTAAAAATACATATTGATCACGATATAAGAAGCCATGAACACCAGGCATTGAAACTATATCACTTATATCTCATACTGGATTTTTAATATTTGTTATGAATAATTATTCAAGAAATTATTTGGAACAGCAGTACTTTCATGAGATTTGTATATAATAATATGAAGATTATATATTATTTTAGGCAGTTGTTTTGGTTTCCGTTCTCTAAATAACGTGTAAAGCTAAAAAACTCGTATTGTTTAACGAAAAGTAGTCGCTACAAAATTTTTAGTCTTTCGACGCTAGCCATGGTTTCCTTGAGCATGCATTAAACATGTTGTTATTGCCCTGAAAGCGACTATTTCGACAGTAAAATTGGAAAAGATGGAAGGCGTGTTTCTCTATTCAACTTTCCACAACCTAAAGATTTCTACACAATCTAGATCTGCAAACGAAAGAAAAAGAACAAGGATATAAGTCAATGTTAGCTGTGTACAAAATAACGAAGTTCAAATGTTAAAAGATAAAATTCAGAAAATGGAAAAAGAAAACGCAACACTGACTTCGAGGTTCCGCTTTTTGGAAGAAAAAAATTAAAAATATGAAGATCAAAAGCGAGAATTTAGTTATGAAAATTTTAAAAACGACGCAAGTGACATAACATTTTATACATCATTTCCAAGCAGCAAAGTATTTGAACATTGCTTTAATTTTCTAAACCCAGGAACACAGCGAAAATATGAATTATTGGCAATCATCGGTGGAACAAGCAAAGGAACAAATAAGAGAAAATAAAAATGGGAAGAAGAGATTCAGAGTCACTGTCTCAAACAAGTAAGGCCAAGAACATTGTGTATGGCCGCCATAAAAAAATTTTAGAAAAATTTAGAAATTTTTAGTTTTTTTTTAATTTTAGAAAAAAAATGAAGTGAAAACAAATATAAATCACTTTAAAAAGAAAAACAAATAAAATTAATAAGAAAGGCTATTCATAAAAAAAGATAAATTTAATGAAATCCAAAATAAAGATTTTTAAAATAAAAATCCTTGATGGCCTTGGTTTGCCATAGACCATCATGCACTTCTGCCCGTGGTTATGTTGCACATGTTCGCCGGTGTGATCAGCTGATCGCACCTTGCTCTTGTCTTTAAGCCTTTGCTTACTTCACCACGTGTGTTCTCAAGTAAAAATGTCTCAAGATAACAAATGGCAAAAGTTTAAAAACCAGATGAAGGCAAAACGGACAAAGACATCAAAAAAGGACGGGGGGAAGTCTTCAGGAGACACTGAAACTCTAGTGGTGCAGCGCCTAAGTGCAGAGGTGAGCGGAAAAGCGCAGAAATACTCCAGGATCGGCGCAAGGGAGTTCGTTCATTCCAAGATTTCAAAGAGCTGAGTATCGACAATATTCGGGCGGCCTGTTTGAAGCACTTTGGCATATCCGACGATTTAATGACATGCGATGTGCTGGCAGGTGCTGCGTGTGAGAACAAGGCTCTTCATGTTCTTCTTCAAAGCAGACTCTGGATACTTAAGTCATACATGTCCAGTTCATCAATAAACCAGACCCAGTGGCAGTGGTAGATGCTACGTTCACTCATCGGCTGTCGCCAAGACGGAGAACGATTGCCCCATCTCCTGCTTCATCGCCCATTAAGGCTTGTGCTGCTAACAAATTACAGCCATAAGTTAGCAAGTTTGTGCCTCGAAGTCTTTCTTTAGCTGATATGCTAAAGTTGGGAGGCACGATCAAAACATAGACTACAGTGATCGAACTGAGCCAGTTCGGTATAGAGCACATGATATGATGCCAGCCAAAGCCTGTTGAGTTCTACATTGAACCAGATCCATTTGGAACCGGCGGGTTCAGGAACACATATAAAGCCATCACTTTAAATCCCGAGTTCAGCCAGCACACCTGGGTTTTCAAGCGCCTCTTTGCCCAAGGAAATAGAAGAGATTGAAGTACTTGGGCAGATTGTTGAGCAGCACACAAAAAAGGTCGTGCAAATGAACTCATTGGGGAGAAATTTTGTCGCCCAGTTAAGGGAAGAACTTGTGTCTAAAGACAATCTAATTCTTCACGGCCAGACTCTAGGGTACCAGAAGATTTTCCTGGGCAAACTTGGCACGGCAGAGTTTGTCTCAATTGAGGAATATAAATATTGAAGGAACCTCTGAAAAGCATATAAACAACACTGGTGACCCAATCACCAAGATGGCAGAAGCGCTTTCACACTTTACCTATGAAAGGTCAAGCAATGAGCTAATGGTAGTCGATATACAGGGTTGTGAATACAAACTGTTTGACCCAAAAATAGCAACCAAGGACCTGACCTCAAGCAATGCAGTCAATGCAGAGCTGCTCTTCTGCTCCGGAAACTTGTCTAAGACCGCCATCGAAACATTTGTCGGCAAGCATGTTTGCAACTTTTACTGTGAGCTGCTGGATTTACCCAAAATTGATTGAGTTTTACATCCCAACACCCAAGATCAGCGAAGGACTAGTATTTTGAAATTAAGCTAGTTGTGTTTGAGTTTGCATTTTCTATGCTGCAAAAGGTTCCAAGTTTAGAAAGAAAGCTTCTGAAAATTTTGTTTAGAGGGGGTTTCAAAATGACTAACAACTGTGCAGTTAAAAGTTCCGCCACAATTACCAAAGGTTAAACACTTTAAAAAAATCAACCGCAATTTTAAAATAAAATATTTCTCACACACCTATTGCATAAACTTCAGAAATCATACGATGTAACCGACGCAGCCTTTACATATTTCTGGTCTGCTTAGCCTTTCCAGACTTTTAACATGTTAGATCATCATAGTTGATCACATTTTGATGGGTAAAAATAAGCCCAATTTGTAAAGTATATATTAGTTATAAATTCCTGACTAGGTCTGAGTATCTGATGAAACTAAGAATGAATGTTGAGGAGTATATAAGGCCGTGATAACACGTATTAGAGATAGAGAAATCAGCTAAAAATATAAAACATTTTAAAATTTTAATCAAGAAACGACTTTACAATAGATTTTTTAGCATTTAGTCAGCGAAACATACTTTTAGACTAATTCGTATAGTTTACTATTGATTCATGTTAATTTAGTCAATTTTTAGAGATTAACTAATATATATTACCATTGTTACGTGTACCCGAAAAGCCCTTCGGGGAGGTAGTGAGTAGTAAAGTATAAGTATAAGAGTCACTCTAGGTCGCTCCAGCTACTTATAATTATTTACAGTCATGCAAAATTCAGTAGCCCTCAAAGAAGATATTCAACTTTTGGTACAATCTTCTCTCGAGAAGAAAAATGGAGCGTTATTAGCATGCGTGAAATCAGCGATTGAAGAGTCAGTTAATAGTTTAAAGTGGGCAAATTCAGAAGCTTCCGAATGCCAAATAAGAAAAATAAAAGAGCTAAAGTTTGATTAGCCGCGCCACTTTAAGAAAAACACAAACGAAGATCAGTTTAAATTCAATCTTAAAATCCAGGATATTGTTGAAGATGCTAAGTCGTCACTGGAACAGAAGTTTGAAATCGTCAAGACCTCACTCGAACAAGGTGAGATGCTATTAAAGGAGTGGCAAAAATGCATTCATAAATCTCCGAGTGGATGGGCAACAGTAGCAGAATATAAAAGAAATAAACTAGCTGATAATTCAGATGAAGAGAAAAAGATGTATAAAGCGGAAGCCAAAGCTCACTTAAAACAAGCCAAACAAAAGCCAGGCAGTATGAATCAAAAGTCAACTATTAGGCGCCTATGCCAACTTAGCTCCTCCGAGCCTTCTTCCTCCATCCAGGGGCAGAATCTAATTCCCACGATTGGATCACAATACAGAGCAACCAACATCAAACCAGGAAATTGTTTCCAATGCGGGAAACAAGGCCATTGGCGAGCCCAGTGCCCGATGGGGACGACAAGTATGACAAAATGACGGGGCACAAGGAGATAAAGGTGTAGTAAACTTCAGAGATATTTGTTTGTGGTGACTCTGATAGAGAAGATTTGGATTCGTCAATTTTGTTAGATGAAAATGCATCGAGAAATCTTGAATTTGTAATATCGGTTGGTTGTGCATCTGTAAGGGGAAGGTTGTTTAAACAAGTCAAAGAGTGAGAGAAAATTGGAGCTTCGCATTTTATTCTAGATGTAATTCCAAAGGCTACAAAATTTCTTTTGTTACTTTACCTCCGCCCAAATACAGTGATAAAAATTGCTCGGCTTCGAAAAAAAGAATATTTGTTTTTGTTTCTATTCATTCCTCAGGCAAAAAGCATCCAATCTTAGATTTACGGCATGTAAGTTCCTACATTTACAAACAAAAATTCAAATGTGAAGACAAGCAAATTGCCTTACAAATATTCTCTCATGGTTATTGTTTTAATAATTCTGAGTAAGCAGTTTATAGATCATTTTGACACGTCACCGTACTTTAAAAAATTCATAGTCTGCAAAGTAGTGTACATATTTTGCATTTTCACAAATCCTAATTTCTATAGTATCCATAGTGATCATCTTTGTCAAAATAGGGTTGAGGGAGGGGGCCCTTAATGTTTGAAGTACTCATGATAATTTTACAGAAGTCCAAGCACGACTCAAAATAGATATAGTAATGTAGTAAGGTTTTATGCTTTACAATTACTTTAGTTTTTTATACCATTATCAATACAGTCGGTTTATATATTTTATTTATAACAGAACTTTCCCAGACTTGCCTGACTCCTTCATTGTTTACGTAATATTCATAACTTTTTGCAGAGTCAACAAAATCTTTTCATTCGTTCGTATAATGTAAAGTCTTTTGAATAAAGTATAGAAAACCTTTTGTGTTCACTCACACTAACAACTGATGCGAAACCAATTTAAATTGTTATTTTGCAGAGTCAAAAAAATTTATTTGAATAAATTATAGAAAACTTTGTGTTCGCTTAAACTAATAACTGACGCCAAGTGACTTTACAATACGTCTTTACAAAAACCACAATACCGAATTTTTACATTACCAAACATTACTTAAACTGCACGAATTTGATTGCATTTCTCACTATCATTCTTAAGCCAGTCAGAAGCGCTACAACTGTTGCTGTTATTTCAGCATAAATTCAAAATGGATCTTTCCATTGGTGCCGAAGGAACCTTGATTGTTGATGAAGTTGGGAAAGTTCAACGAAAAAGACTGGTTTGTCTCATTACCCACATTTTTCATCTCTCGTATGCCTTGTTGTGCCAAGAACCCATCGATAAAGAAAAGAACAAGTGCTGTTATGGCTGTGTGATACAACATCCAAGCCAAAGGCAACATGAATGTTTGATGATGGAACATGAAGAAGCTCAGAATCTGTATTACGACAGTGCCATTCAAGAAATTGAAATCTACCCACAGGCAGTTTGGGAGCTTGCTGAAGGTGTATGCAAATTGTTGGGGGTTCCGCTTCACAATTCTTGGAAAACGTATCTATCTGAACTCTATAAACTACCGTGGACCACTGTTAACTTAACAAACTTTGAATTAAATTATTGTACGGATGGGGAGAATCTTGTAAACCGGGTAGTACAGGCTCTATATGATGGTCAGTGTGGGATAAAAAAGAAGTTTTGAACTATCAGTTCCTGACTCTGCTGTACCTTGTCCCAAAGAATTCAAAAGAAAATATGAAGAGCCAATGGAAATTGACTTACTTGTAAATCAGTTTCAGAATCACCTTAGTTTGACTTTGTAATGCGTTTGTTGTTAAGTCATAAAATAAAATACTTGAGTGAATTAAATCATTGTGTAATCAACTTTGTTGTGTTAACGACATGGGTGCTTTCTTGTCCTCAGTTCGTACATCCTTTTATTTCATTTCACTTAGGTTTAAAGGCCGCCAATTGAATTTTGGTATTACCTGGAAAAAGAAATTGCAAAATTTCATCAAATCCAAGGAGTTCGCTTAATCAACTTAAAGCTTATTTTTAACCAGGTTGGAACCCAAAACAACATCTCAAGGCTTTTGGCTTTTATTAGATTCGCGGAAGAATTAAAATTAACCGAGGAGGAATGGGCTGAGCTATACTTATTTTTGGAAAAAAAATGCCCCATCTTTATGACAAGTAATCAGTTCACTCTCGCCTTCAACCGAATTCAGAGATGGGATGCTTACCAGCTTCTTATCAAGTCGCCATAGAGAGGTTATTCAGTTGTATTCACTGTATTTTGACTTTTTACTTCGAATTACTACTTCTGACGAGGGCGCTTGGCGCTGAAAAGCTTTATAAACGAAGGTAAATATACAACAAACAGTGCTCCCCCCGCTCGTAAACTAAAGAGAAACTGTGAAACATTACAACAAATAGTGAACTAAAAGCAAAAGTCTGTGAACGTTTTAATAGAACTTTGAAGAATAAGTTGTGGAATTATTTCACCTTTAGGAACACGCTACGCTATATTAATATCCTTCGAAGTTTATTGATGTCTTACAATAACACAAAGCATCGCAGTATCCGCATGCAACTTTCACAAGTGACAAAGAGCAATGAAAATCAAGTGTGGCACACTTTGTATGGTTCGCTAGTAAAATGACCTGTTCACTTCAAGTTTCAAATAGGGGATATTTTTAGAAGTCAAACGTACTTTTGAGAAGGGCTACCTCCCAAACTGGACAGAGGAAATGTTTATGATTCCAGAAAGAAGACCAAGACTACAACCAGTCTATAGATTGAAAGATTATAGTGGTAAAAGTATCGAGGGTGTTTTTTATGAAGCTGAAGTACTATCCCAATGCACGAGAATAGGAAAGAAAGAATATTATGTGAAATGGAGGGGCTACCCTGATAAGTTTAATTCTTGGGTCGATACCAGTCACATCAAAACATTGTAAACCATTCTATTAATAGATGAATAAAAATGACGTAACAATCTAACTTTTGTTGAGTTTTATATCTTTAAATAAGCTATGCGAGCGAATACTATAGCATTTGAACACAAGTCTCCGTGATGGACAGACCGTTTTATCTGTGGCTACCTTCAAATAGTAGTGTTGAGGTTTTATGTTCGACTACCGCATTCAATTCAACTCAGTGGTGACTGGGAAGTAGCTTTGACCGAGATTCAATACAAGAAAAACTGGTATAATATACGAAAAAAAATTTACTATGTCTTTAATGTGTTAGAAAAAGAAAAACATCTCAAGTTCGTTGTACAAAGAATTCTCCCTGATGAAATCGCCAGCAAGGTATGCCCAAAAGGTTAATGCCTCCCCCATCTATATGGCCTTCCAACCATCGATACATACAACTATGCCTTAGCAAAATGGCTAGATGACCGACTAAAAACACTATCACAGAACGTTAACATGATCTCCGATATATTCTCGTTTGCTGAAGAACTTAAGGATTTGACAGTTAATGATAGCGATGTTATGGTGTCATATGACATCACTTCTCTTTTTACAAATGTTCCCCTACAAGAAACGATCGATATCCTAGTGGATAAGGCATTCCAAGAAGATTGGTTTAATTCAACTCACAATCTGAGTATCAGCAAGCACGATTTTGAAGAATTATTGAAATCCGCTACCATGAATCAACTGTTTCAATTCAACGGAGAACTTTATCTGCAAGCCGACGGTGTGGCGATGGGCTCTCCTTTGGGTCTTCTTCTAGCCAACGTGTTCCTCTGTTCTATAGAAGAGAAACTTCGCAACGAAAATCTACTACTGGGAGTGTATAAGAGAAATGTAGATGACACACATTTGTAGTTATGAGCAATATACCAGCTGCTGAAGCATTCCTCGCCAAATTAAACACATGTCATCCTTCACTCCAGTTCACGATGGAATTAGCCAACAAGAATGAGATACCCTTCTTAGGTTTAACAGTCATGAAGCATGGAACAACACTGTCAACTCGTGTTTACATCAAGCCTACCAACACTGGTCTACTTCTACATTTTCACAGTAATGTGGACATGCGATATAAGCTGTCATTACTTAAGAAAAACCATGTTTCATCGAGCATATCGCTTTTCATCAACTCAAGAATTTTTCTTAGAGGAATGCGAGCGTCTTACACAGGTGTTCACCAAATTGAAGTACCCCATCCAGCTTATTCAATCGACTCTTGACCATTTTTTGAATCAAGTCAACACGGAAAAGCAGACGACCCCAGTCATGATGATGTTGTACGTATTGTACTACCATTTAGAGACCAACAGTCAGCCAATGTACTAAGAAAACAAGTCGTGGCACTAAGTAGAAAGATCAACATTGCCATTGAACCCGTATTTAAGAGCCGCAAGCTAATAGATGAGCTCCATTACGAAGAACTGAAGCCCAACATAATAAATCAACAATGCGTTGTTTTAAAGTTTCAATGTCCTCTGTGTGATGCAGGGTATGTGGGATACACAACCCGCTATTTATTTCAACACATTGAAGAACACCGGCTACAGAGCTCCTCCATTGGTAAACATCTTAAAATTCACCAAGTTGCCAAAACAAAGGAAATGAATAACAACTTTACAATACTCAAAAAATGTCGGGCAAAACTGGAATGCCTCATCTTTGAAATGCTTTTAATTAAGGAACTGAAACCGGAACCAAATAAGCAATCTGACTCTATAAAAGCAAAAGTGTTTATTTAATTTTAACTTTTAGGTCCTTTGATTTAATTAGTAT
>JAOBRF010392731.1:0-10219 GCA_027575005.1 Sphenopus marsupialis | reverse complement strand
TATAATTTCTGTAAGGAATCTCTTATCGTTTTTGCAGCAAATATCAATTTGAGTGCCTTCAAAAATAAGGTGTATGACCAAAAAAGAGGATTCAAATTGAAATATGGCATTTTTATGCGCTAAGCGGTCAGCGGTTAGGTAATAATTGACAGATTGTCAAGTTTTTATGACTCAATACTTTCCTCAAAACAGATATATTGTTGTAGAGCATTTTCAGAGCTGTACAAAATGTTTTGACCTAGTGCACGGCTGTACACAGCAATAAAAGTTGTGTTTGACACAAGACTGAAAAAATATTCTAGGCGTCTTAAAAATGCAGCTTGTTATTTCGCGTTTTTTGTTTGTTATTTTGCCCTTTGGAACAACCGTTTTGTCTGCTCCCAAAGACAACGAAAAATTCACCATTCTTCGCAAAGCACATTATGTGAGAGATGAATTCCAATTGCCAAATTCACTTTGTGGACAAGTTAGCTGTGTAAACTTTACGGCTTCAAGGTCCAGTTCGGCATGTCACTGTACGTGCGAGAAGGATCAACTTAGCAGAAGTACTTTTGACTTCCATGGCCGAACTTGGAGTTGCGTCTCGGACAAAAAACTCAGATTACAAGAAGGTCAGTATATCTTATGTGTGTAAAAACTGATTAAATTAAATTCCTCTCTCCTGACAATGCTAATCGTAAGAAAAACACAAAAAATAATACAATACAAAACAAACATTTTTTACTCGAAAAGATCAGTTTTCTTCATGAATATATATGTACTTCTCCCTCCTGTCTGCAGTTTGAAATCTATCGTTCGTTTTATGTCTTAAAATTCTTTGAAATTTAAAAAAAAATTATTAGGAAATCTTACAAATACGGGGAATTAAAAAGGTGTTATCATTAAGTTAAAAAGTAATTCCTTCTCGTTGTTTATCGAGGTTTTTTGTCAACTGATTATTGCATTAGTAAAGTATCAAACATACGGCCATACATCGGCGTTCATTATCCATGATAGATTGAATGCTCCATACTAGTGTCTTTTTGTACTTCAGCGTTGGAAAAAAATGGTTTTGAGTTCTGCATTATACAAAGTTAATTCGTAGTATTTGTATTTAGAAAAAAAAATGTCTTTTTATATATATTTTAATCATTTCAAGTTTTAATTATAAAATATAGCGATAGCGTAAACACAAAGATTTCATAAAAGTTTAAAATATAAAAACTTTGCACAATTTTTAGAGTTTTGGATTTTTTGATATTTTAACTTTTATTAAATCTTTATTTTTACAATCAGTTTATAATAAAAATTTGGAAGAAGTCTCTAATACTATGTTCTATTTGTCAGAAAAATTTACAGGATGTTTTTAACACGGGAAGTGTTGAATGCCAACAAATTCCTCGTTTTTCTAAAGTCTACATACCGCTATATTAAATTAGTTTCGAAACTAAATTGTTTTTTTCTCAATATTACCGTTTATGCATGGATACAAAAGAATGTTCTATGCTATTTCATCTGGACAGAGAAATTTTCAAAATGAAAACTTTTAAGCCGTCTTGTTGTTTATATATTTTGTAATTAAATAAAATTTTGTACAGGGTATATCTGCACGTGAAAGCTGTAATATCTACTATGAGGAAATGGACTTTGAAGAAAGCCGGATGGCGACGATACTAAGACAAATAAATAGCTGAATCAATATCAACTTCACTATAATCAAAATCTACATTATTATTACATACGAAACTGAAAAAAAACAGCTACGCATGACCAAATACATGCACAAACAAATAAACACAAACGACCGAAGCACGACAAGTGAGAAATGTATATTTGAGAGTTTCTGTAGAGTGAGATTGCGTTTTGAGTGGAATTGCGTTTTGAACCTTTACTGAAAAAGCAACATTTCTGTGTGAGTGAATCGATGTTTTCAATCTGTGTGGCTTAAACCAATTGTGATGTTTGACCGTCTATTCTATTTTGTTTGATATATCAAAAGGGATTTGAAAAAATATTTTAAGGTCCCGGGTTCAAATCCGCTTTGTCAAGTGTTGAACATTTGTGTGACCTTCTTTTCCTTCAAGTTGACCCAGCTTTCTATCGGTCAATAAAATGGGTATATACTATCTACTGGGGTTAACCGGCGACGTATTTATTTAGTGTCCCCTCCAGGAGGAGTCAATAATGAATTTAAGAAACTACGACGGCAACGACGAAGATGACGGCAAAAAACAATAGTAAATACAATAACTGCACGTTGGAATGCATCGACCTGAGCTTCTGCACGTAGTTGTCCCTAGAAACGTAACGTAAAAAGACCTTTTTTCGTGGGACCAGAAGGACGTGATAAAAAAATTGTTTTCAATATCTGTTTAAGCCTCATGCACACAAACGGACGCAACATTTTTGGTGAACAACACACAACATTGTCCAACAATGCTGGCACTTGTTGCGTCCGTTTGCATGGGACTCAAAGTTTGACCGGCTTCAAACTATACGAAACTTCGGAAATGGTTTAAAACGCATTGTTGCAATTTTCGAAAATTTTCGGAAAATTTTCGGAAATGATCGGAATTATTCCAAACATTTTCGTTAGGTTTGATTAATAATGAACCCTTTCAGCCCAGGGAAATTTATCAACATCTAACTTCTCCTTAAATATTTCATAACAACACAATATAACTGGTAATGAGAAATAAGGAATTGATCAAGTGGAATTAACTTTGGAAGATGAAAAGCGAAATTCTACCAAACTGCTTATACAGAAAATATGAAGCTCAGTTGGGAGAATTTACCAACACATCATTTGTCGTGCTTGGGGGTTAAAGGGTTGATTATTGATTAAGAAATGAGCCCATGTAATAAAACATAGTTATAGTTGGGGTCCGGAATCGGGATCCGTATCGTAGGATTCCGGACCACTGGCCAGCCAATCAGAGCGCGCGATTTGATGGATTCCAGACCTCAAAAAAATATTTTTTTTATTCTCCCAATTGCTTTTACTCTAGGGTGTTCGATTCTTTTCTTTGACGAGACGAAAGAATCCGGCATATCAATCCTTCCCTCTTCAGCAAGTAGTAAAAGTTTGGACTGGGAAGCGGATTATTGTATACTCGAGGAAAGCTCTTGTTATTACCGAGAATGCAATGGCTCCTGGACGAAAATTCATAATGCCACAGAGAAATTCTTCTTCGGCAACGACCACATCAATGGCCTCGTTTTGACGGTGAGATGTGATGAGTTTTTCTTTACAAAATCTGACGCTGTTTGTATAAAGAATCTTTATTTTACAGAAGGAATTTTTAAAGCGGTCATCGTCATGATTAATATTTTCATTAATAGTCGTCATCGCCACCACCACTATCATCATCTTCATTACCATCACCACCACCACCACCACCATCATCATCATCATCATTATCACCGCCACCGCCACTATCATCACCACCACCATCAGCAGCAGCATCACCGCAACCAGCGCAACCATCACTACCATCATAATCATCATCATCACCACCACTACCATCACTACTACCGCCGCCACTATTACCATCATCATCATCACCACCATCATCATCCTTATCAACCTCATCGTCATCACCACCACCACCATTATCAACATCATCATCACCATCACCGTCACCATCACTATCACTATCACTATCACTATCACTATCATCATCGTCGTCGTCGCATTATTGTCATCATTATCATCGTCTCCAGCAACATCATCACCATCATCATCATCATCATCGTCACCATCATCATCATCATCGTCGTCGTCGTCATCATCATTATAATCTCATCAACATCAACATCACTAACTACTAACTTGTATTAGCTGACAAAAAATCTTTTATGAAAGATGAACTCTAAAGATGATGTCTAAAGTTTTTTTTTGCTCAGAAAAAAAAAAACTCGCGATCCTCTGAATACCGGTCAGACGCTCTACCAACAGAGCTACAAAAAAATCCAGTGAAGAACGGGTCACTCAACTTTGTCCTTGTATTACAAACACAGGATATATGTCCTGCAAAGCGCTAAGCTCGAAGTTTATAAAATAATTCAGATAGTACATGCATTCTGATTGGTCGACAAGTGTGCTTTCATAGCGCTACGGAGCACAAAAGTAACGTTTGGCAGTCGCCAAGTTTTGAGAATTTGCAGATTCATGAAAAAATTTAAACTATACGTGGTTCATATACCTTCTTTCTCTTTGTTAAGTAGGAAAATAATTATTTTGTAAAAGAAATAAAACACTTCCCCCGTGCCTTCATAGGCTGGTGAAGACCTCGGCAAAGTTTGTGCAAATTTTCGAGCAGGTGAGAACCCTCGACTGCAACTCGGGTTTTCACTGATCTGCTCTCGAATTCTCCCAAACGTTCGCCTCGGCTTTCAATGGCTATGAAGGCACGGACAAGATGTTTTATTTCTTAAATCCAAGCTGCAAAATTACACATTATTTATTACAATTTATTTTAAAGGTTTACAATACAAAGGGAACAAGCTTTACGAAACTGAAAGGAAGGATTATTAAACTAGGCCTTAACTGCTTCAATCCACGTACCCAGAAGGGCCAGCACAATTGTATTCTTCTGAAGCTAAGTGGATCGCTTGCATGTTAGTATTCAGATACATAACCAACGATAGCCTTCATAGAATCTTTTGTTTACAATCTTTTCTTGATTTAAATCGAAATTATGATGGCAGCTGTTATCCAAAGTTTAGATGTTAATTCTAACTCTCTTCCCAAAATTTGCTTCATTTTATATTTTTATATAATAATACAATCTCTTTTCTCTGTTAAATATTCTCCTCTTACACCGATCAAAACATATATAATGAAAATAGAGTTCTGGTTGCCTGGCTCATATAGCCCTAATGGTTATTCTAGGCAATCAGCACCTACCCGATAACTGATTAAGTTGTTATTGTAAACTATCAAATATAAAGTGAATAAAATTCTTCTTTTGTTTTCATTTAATTTGCCTTCCAAGTTTTACTTTTCTAATTTATTTTTATCCTCTTCTTTTCTTTTCACCTCAAGTACTGACTTAACTTTAGAAATTATAACTAATTGATTGTTCAGGCTACTTGGGTAGCTTAGCTTTAATATAGAGCTTTTTCACACAATCCCCAGAAATGCAAAACACAAAAGATGCAGCGGTTATATTGGGGTTCTACACAAAAGAAATCGTCAAAATTCTTTTGTTCAAGGTACTCCAACATGACCGCTATGACGTCAGGTGAAAACGCTTTATAGTTATTACAGAAAGCCAGCATCATTCTATATATAATCTTAATACTTCTCAAAAATTGTAACTTTTTTTACCAATGGTGAAATAAACAGAATTGTTTTTGATGATGGTACCATGACAATAATGATTTCTATCGCGTTGTTGTTGATGATGACGATGGCGATGATATTAACGTTGACTATTGTCAACCCCAACAATAACAAAGATATAATTGAATGCTAAGCACAAAAAACAAATACTTGTAAAAAAGTGCTAACGATTTTTAAATCTTAGAAGAATTGATAAAATTGACCTTAACTCAGTGCAGGCTAGAGGAGACTCAAAGAGCTGGCGAACTCTTTCCGCTATGTTTTGTTTTCTGTTATTCAAATTTTTTTAACTAAAATGTTCATAAACTAAATGTGAGCATTTTTGTTCTTCAGGTCCCGTAGAAGATATGAGTCAACCTGATATTGTTCCAACAACGTCAGCTAAACACACAGCAAGAAAGGCACTATCAAAAGTATTTACAACATCCTCGAAAGTTGACAACTTGCCAGTGACACCACCAAAGGCTACTGGAGAAAATACAATTCCTTCAACCACACTGAACACGATATCATCTCATTCAACAGAAATGACATCATCTCTGAGAGTAGAACGAAAAATATCAGTTCCAAAAAACAGTAATCCAAAACGACCGTTTCAAGTAAGTGAAAACTTCCCCTTATAAATACTGTTCTAATTCAATCCTGGAATGGCGGGGGTGTCGCAAGTAACGGTCCACCCTCTCATTCATTAAGTCAATAAATATATAAACACTTCATTGTTTTAACAACCATTTCGAAACAAGTGGCTGCCCATTCGTCCTAGCCAGAGGCTAATATTTAATCGACGGCTCAGTTCTTGGCGCGAAAGTCGATTTAATCTTTAATCAGGATAACTTAACATATTCGCCCCATGTAAGGTCATCCAGAGCACTACTGGATGCCGGATGTCTAGCCCCCGGATGCCGGATGCTAAGAGCACGGATGCTGGATGCTGGATGCTGGATGCCATACTAGTGGATGCCGGATGCCTTTGCCGTGGATGCCGGATGCCTAAGTTCAAAAAAAATTGTGGATGCTGGATTCCGGATGACCTTATATGGGACGACACATATAGCAAAGCTGTTTTGATACTGAAAGGAGTTTGTCTTAAGCAGAAAGGTAGTTTACATGTTCAGTTGACTTTGAATATAGTGGGGGATTTCAGAGCGTTGACAGCTTCTGAGGGCAGATTCAGTTCCATAATGGTATACAACGAGAGAAAAAAAAGAGCTCCTGAAAAAGTCAATGGTTAGCACGGTCTGATTATGTTCGAAAAAAGAAATCCGGGATGACTTGGAGAAAAATCCTCGCAGCAAATAGATAATGACTAAATTAAATCTCAGCCCACGTGGCAGTCCAGGAATTAATCAGTCGTAGAGGTTGGAGGCGCAATAGACAACAACTACGCCAAATTGGTTTTTGACTAGTGAGGAGGCGTTAAAAACAAGAGCTGTTAAAGGGCGGATGAACTCTCCAGAGTTAACGGCCATCCACCAAACAGCAGAAGGAGTTGCGCCCTCTGTCTAGATTTTTAGCAATCGACAAGATGATGAGACAACATAAACGCACCAGGGTTAAAGCCCCTGCTAACCCCATCCCCCAGATATCAACGTCAAGTACAGCTCCCACTGTAAACTATGACAAGTTGTTTCTAAAGCCTGATGGACGAATCAGCTCCGAAGCACACGTAGACAGTCTGGAGAGATTCATTCGTCGGAAGACTCCGTTTGTTGTCAGCACTTTTAACGCAAGAACTTTATCATCTCTTGGGAAAAGATGCGAGCTTGAACACCAATCCCAACTGCACAATATCGATGTCATCTGCTTACAAGAGCACAGACTATTCCACACTGAGACACTAATGGAGGAAAGGCTCAATTCATACACTCTCGTTACGGCATCAGCTGAAAAGAACAGACGGAACTCTACAATCAGAGGTGTTGGGTTTCTTCTTTCACCAAAAACCTATTAGGCCTTTCAAACCATTGAGAAATACAGTGAAGGCATAACTTTGATGACATTAGCAGGTAACCCGAAAACACCATCATATCCTGTATAGTCCTACAATTACACCATGCAGATAACCTAGACGAGGTAACCTGTTTCTACAATGACCTGTCCACCGTCGTCTCAACTGCACCTGCCCATAATTTTCTCATTATTGGTGGCGATTTCAATGCCAAAGTGGGCCCTGAGAAGTATCAATTAACGTTCCATAAAGAATCCAACGAAAGCCGTAGACGTCTCATTGACTTTCTTGATTAACACAATCTCTTTGCTGCAAACACCAAGTTTCAAAATCTTCCAGGAAGGCTTTGGACGCACAGATACCCAAACGGCCACCTTGCCCAACTAGATTATACCGTAGTCAAGAAAAAGTGGCAGAACAGCGTAAAAAAACTGTAAAGCCTATATTTCATTTGAGAGTGTTAAATCTGACCACAAGATTGTATCCTGTAGATACCAAATCAGCTACAGGCAAAGCAAGACTCCATTAATCGATCCAATGAAGAAAATTGACTAAAAAAAAGTTATTGCAGACGCTCCTCTCTGTGAGGAATACGCCGTTTCTGTCCACAACAGGTTCTCTGCCCTTGTCAACCAGCTTGAAGAAACCCCTGACATCATTATGAAGTACCATCTCCTATCTACAGCAAACAGAGAAATTGCTCTGGAGAAACTTCCGAAAAGGATGAAAAGATCTTATCCTATTTCTGACAGAGAAGAAGTCCAAACCGCAAGATGTGTCTTGAGAAAACAACAGAGGCGCATTATAACCGCCCAACAAGAGGCTCCCTTAACACGCTTGAAGCTGCGAAGTCGGCCTTGGATGACATTTACAACAAAGTTATTGAAGAAGATCTATAACTAAAAGCAAAAGAACTCGAGAAAGCGCATGTCGGAACAGGCATTCCACTGCCTGAACATTACTCCGAGAATTGACCAACAAGAAGTCATCACCTGTTATTAAGATCAAGGAGAAAATCCCAAAGAACGCTTAAAGAACTGGTTTCATCATTTCAACATTTTCCTTGGGGAACCAGAAAAATATACTATTGGCCTAAGCGAGCCATTTTATAATCATCTGAGTCTGTGATCAATTGTCCATCAACCTAAGTCCTTTGTCTATCACTGAACTTCAAGTAGGCCTAAGAAAGATTAAGTCCAAAACTCCTGGCTCCGATTACGTTCCCGCTTTGATATGGAAGAGTCATCGTTTCCATGAATAGTTACTCGAATTCTGTAATGAAACCTTCAAAGGGAATAAACCAATGGCTTTTTCAGAGTCCTATATCCAGCCTATTCCTAAGAAAGGCAACCTACGTCTACTGGAAAACTACAGAGGAATCACCATATCCTCAATAGCGTCAAAGATTTACAACTCACTACTTCTTAATCGTCTAACACCACATATTGAGCCATTACTTAGAAAAAATCAAAACGGTTTTCGCAAAGGAAGATCCACCACAGATTCTTGCACTCAGAAGAACAGAAGTTCTCCGAAAAGAATGCATCCATTGTGTTCGTTGACTTCTGAAAAGCATTTGACAGCGTGAACAGGAAAGCAATGCTTCATATACTATCTAATTACGTAGTGCCAGAGGAAATAATAAAAACCATATCAATTATGTACAATAATCCAACGTTCTTTGTGCAAAACCCTGACGATCCAACAGAGGCATTTACCACGACCATAGGCATGCTACAGGGTGACACGTTAACCCCATTTCTTTTTATCATCATGGTGGACTATGTGTTTAGAGAATCTATTGATACCATCAACCATAAAGGACTTCTCAGACGCTCTGGTCGATCGAGCAACAAAAACCTTACAGACTTAGATTAGCCGATGACCTTGCACTTGTTGCTGAGCAGATAGCAAACGCCCAGGAACTTCTTGTTTCTTTGGAGAACGCAACAATCAAAGTTGGTTTCGTGCTTAACGCAAAAAAGACGGAAAACATGCCTATCAATCAAGAACTTATTCATCAAACAATCTTCTCACTTAATGGCTTTGCCATAAAGGAGGTTAATTATTTTAAATATCTTGGGTTATTTGTTGATAACAGTAAGAAAGACTTCAACTCACAAAAAGTTCAAGCATGGGTCGCTTGCAATAAACATATGGAAATCAGACCTTGCAAAGTCAACTAAAATGAATTTTTTCAGGGCCTGTGTTGAAAGTATTTTACTCTATGGAGCAGAAGCCTGGACTGTCAACAAAGAGCTCGAAAAACATCTTGACGGCACATACACCAGATTACTCATGCGTTTACAGAACCACTCCTGGAAGAACCACCCAACAAAAGCTGAAATTTACGGAGACCTTCCATCGATCTCTGTAGTCTTAGCCAAAACAAGAGCAAGATTTTCAGGCCACTGACTCCGTGCTAAAGATCAAGTGATCTCAGACGTGATTTTATGGAAACTACCCTGCCCCAAGAGGGGAACTAGACCTCTAACTTACCCAGACACCCTGGCTAGGAACACGGGCCTTACTTGGGATGAGCTTGCCCAGGCAATGGCAAACAAAGCCCTGTGGAGTGATGTTTTGTCAACTGTCTCGACGGCAGTCGAATGCTATACGCCAAACTGACTCCTAAGTCGATCAATAGTACGGGGACGAAAACGTTTTAACGTTCCTTTAAAGAGTAAGCGCTCAAAATAGCTAATGTTGACAAATATCACTCAAACCGCCCAATTTCGCTAATAAAAGCCAAGTGTTTCCCAACATTTTGTAAACTTACTATGCAAACTTATCTAAACTTACCACGCTAAGGTGGACAGATAACCTCAATAGGGTTCGAAGCCCCTGCAGTGGAAGTCTCTGAGGACCTACGGTTTAACGTCCTTATCCAAGAAGACGCGAAGGTCTAACCATTTGCAGATGTTAGAGCAAAGGCAGCACCTTCT
>JAOBRF010391620.1:0-10241 GCA_027575005.1 Sphenopus marsupialis | reverse complement strand
AATAAATAAATAAATAAATAAATAAATAAATAAATAAATAAATAAATAAATAAATAAATAAATAAATAAATAAATAAGGCAATTTCTTTACCAACTAAGTATTGCAAAGTCAAACGTAAATGCGTAATTTGTGTTACGTCATTGATAACTATTTTGGTGTCAGTGATTACCACATGGTTA
This sequence comes from Sphenopus marsupialis, assembly GCA_027575005.1. Taxonomy (NCBI): domain Eukaryota; kingdom Metazoa; phylum Cnidaria; class Anthozoa; order Zoantharia; family Sphenopidae; genus Sphenopus; species Sphenopus marsupialis. Next base: position 10,061 of record JAOBRF010391620.1, on the reverse strand, counting down.
CCTAATGAATGCGGAATGGTATGTTTTGAGAAAATATTTGTATGCCTCACGGTCATATTCAATACTCCACCTATATCAGCCGGATTCGTAACTGCTTCAACACGTATACGATACATGGATATTTTTTATGCAAATTCGTTATATATCAAGATTTTCGATTTAACGAACTCTCGATATGACGAACAAAATTGTCCAGACCCCTGGCACTTCGTTAAATCGAAGTTTAACTGTCTATCAGTGGCGTTGCAGAATTAGAAAGATACGAAACCAGGAGCTTAATTCATATATCTTGATTTATTTTGGGCCAGAATATTACCTGCCGAGCTTTTTTCTTGCATTTCTCTTGGCCCAGGTGACCAACATGGACTTTCTGTAGCATTCCAGGGCGCAGTGATTCCGGAATAACAATCTTGGTACCCATGAAGACAACACTATTTATGACAGACAGTTCGTCTCTGTAGTTCCAATAAGCCCGTACCTCTGGTGGGCATTTCTGTCTCTCATTGGTCCATCCATTCAGGATTTTGTCTGATAGCTGTGTGCTGCCATCCTTGATTTTCTCCCGTATTTCATCAAGTCGCTTATCTGTCACTTGGGCTGATGCAATAAGGTTGTCAACATACACTCTAACATCCTCTTCAGTGTTGCTATCTGGTATCACAGATTTGGAGAAATTACGAGAAAGTTCATCAGCGACAAACATTTCCTTGCCTGGGGTGTATGAGAGCTCAAAGTCATACCGTTGGAGCTTCAGTCGTAATCTCTGGATTCTTGGAGGGCAATGATTCGGTGGTTTGGAGAATATGGCCATCATTGGTTTATGATCAGTTTCAATATTAAAGGACTGGGCGTAGAGGTACTGATCAAATCTGTTTGCATGCAGACACTATTGCTAACGCTTCTTTTTCAATCTGTGCGTAAATACATTCGGCTTCTGTCATTGCCCGAGACGCATATGCTACTGTAGCCACTTATGATCACACTACTGCAGTATTACTGCCCCCAGTTCTGATTTTAATGCATCACTTGACACCCGGATGGGCTTGCTTGGGTCGACGAACTGCAATACTGGGTCTGCCTTCAAAGAATTCTTGAGATCAAGCCACGATTGCTCTGCTCATTTAACCAACACCACTCGTTCTTCTTGTCGAGCAACGCGCGAAGTGGTGCTGCTCTTGTGGACAAGTCTGGCACAAAACGACTGAGATAGTTCACCATTCCAAGGAAGCGTAGGAGTTCCTTTACATTTTGCGGCTTCTCCATCTCGTCGATTGCTCTCACCTTCTCGGGATCTGCCCTCAGGCCTTCCGCTGAGACCACGTCGCCTAGAAACGTGAGTTCAGATACCCCCATCTTACACTTTGTCGGGTTTAACTTTAGGTTGACGTCGCGACACCGTTGCAGTACTGCTCTTAGTCGCCTGTCATGAACTTCGGTGGACTCGCCCCATATGATTATGTCATCCATGCTGGTGTCCACCCCGGGTAGGTCTTCAAATATACTGTGAAGTGTGCGTGAAGTGTGCGGTGGTACACTTCTGGGGCTGATTTGATGCCGAATGGGAGCCACTTGAACCTATATCTACCAAACGGTGTGGTTAAGGTACAGAGCCGGGACGAACTGGGAGTTAATTTCAGTTGCCAAAACCCTGACTTTCCATCTGGTTTTGACAGCACCTTAGCTCCTGCAAATTGTGCCATTACTTCTTATCGGGTGGGTAGCTTGAAGTGGTCTCTTCCAATGGCTTTGTTCTGGTTTCGTGGATTTAGGCACACCCTTAGGTTCCCATCTTTCTTATGTACCACCACCAACCCACTCACCCATTCACTAGGTTCTACCACTTTCTCTATAACATCAGAGTTCTCCATCCTGCTAAGTTCTACTTTAAGCTTATCATATAATGCAAATGGTACTTTTCTACATGGTTCAATAACTGGTGTCACATTCTCGTCTACTGTGATACCATGGTCTCCTGAGAGACACCCCAAGCCCTCAAATAAATCAGGAAATTCTGACAATAAAGTATCATATGAAGTTACACCATTAATAACAGAATCTGATTCCGGGGGTATAGTTTTATCTAATGGTAAGGTTTGCACTTCACTACCAAAATACTCAGGTTGTTTTCTACCTAATGTCCTATCTACAGCACTACCCCGGAGCCCTGTTTCGCCCGTTACTGCCTACACCCTCTTAACTAGATTTAATCGTTCACAGTCCTTTCCCCTAGTATGGGCTGAACCTGTGCAGGAGTGACAATAAAGGACACATTATACATACGGTCCTTGTGTACTATTTGCAACACACACTGTCCCTTAACAGGCACATCTGAACCTGCGTATAAGCTGTAACTTGACTTTGGTCGCTTGACCAATGGTATTAACGTTTGCACCATATGCATATGCATTGGTACCATCCATGCTGAGTGAAACACAGGTGTCTCGTCAACTGCATCCACAAAGAACTCCTGGTCAGAGTACGTGGTGTTCTCTGCTCCCCCTGCCTCTACCAGGTTCACATCACGAGCGGTAAACTTGCACATACGGACAAAATGGTGGAGGTTCTGGCAACGAATACAAATCATATTGAATGCCGGACACGCCTTTGGTTTAGAGGAAAGACCACACCGTGGGCAGATTTTCAAATTTCTGCGTTTGGGCCCAGACCCCCCTCCATCTTGACCCGAGTATGAGCGTGCAGATCCCCCTGTCCCTTGTTTGTCGCTAGTTTTGCGAACAAAAACGACATCTCTGGCTCTTCCTTTTTTCTCTCCTTTGTTTGTTTATCTGCAGTTTCTGCTGCCCTGATTATCTTGAGAGTCTTCTCAAGCGAGCTCAAATTTGGCTTTTGAAACAAACGCTTTCTACCCCAGATGACTTGGTATTTGACTAATCTGTCAGTTATTGGGGTATAGTTACATTTTTTGCAAGGATTTGTAGATCTCTATAGTACAAGTCGATCGACTGACCTTTCTTTTGACGACAGTTCGAATTTGGCTCTCGAAACGAACGCTCTTGAACAGAGGTGTTTGCTACCCCACAGATGACTTGGTATTTGACTAATCTGTCAGTTATTGGGGTACAGTTACATTCTTTTACTAGGATTTGTAGATCTCTATAGTACAAGTTGATCAACTGACCTTTCCTTTGACGACAGTTAAAAAGTCGATATGCGTGAATGGCTTCACTGTTGCGATCGGCGCAATAGTCAGTGAATTTATCTATGATTTTATCAACTTTCCACTCATCGCCTTCTTTGGCCCAGCTAAACGAGTTATATAGACTTCTCGTGCTTCCTCTCCCAGTACATGGATGAGCAGGGCTTCTCTATATTTTGCATCATCTGCTTTCTCCGTTCCCGTGGTTTTAATGGCAAGGTAGATTTCCCACGTTTGTTTGAACCGCCTCCAGTTTTCGTTTAAGTTTCCTTCCAGACTCAAAGTTTTTGGTGCCTCGATAGTCTCTATTGTGCGTTCGACGGTTTTAATGTCGATTTAGTCCACTTCTGACACCATCTAATAAGCTGGTGTGTTTAATAATCAGTAATACTAAGATAGAGAGTATGATTGTAAAACGTCACTGTTGAGAGACCTCATGCCTGGCCTCTAGGGCCCGCAATATACATGGCCAGCAGCCAGTTACTATCATTGCAGTGCATGCAAGCTGTGAAAGACTAGAAGTATTAAATTATGAAAAAAAAATTATAACAGAAATTCACTGAAAGATTGAAAACTATAAAGATGGGCCGTAGTTTAATTCAGAAAAAGGGAAGTGGTTTGTACTTCTGTAACACACCTGAAGGTCTAGTAGATCGATTAGAATTACTAGGAGGTAGCATAGAAGCTGGCAACACGTCTAAAAAAGTTAAAGAACTATTCTCCACTATAGCACACAAGCTACGAGATCTTGGTATTCTCTCCAATAAAATATTCACAAAATTGTTAACTATATTTAGAGAGAGTCATGGAGCAGATTGTTTTCATATCATCTATTAATAGGGAGACTATAGGAAAACCAAGTAGTCATGACTTCAGTATTAAATTCACTCCCACGTTAAGATTAGACCCTAAAATGAAACACAGTACTTAACCAACTTTCAATGACTTATAGTTGGTATAATATTACCAATGCATATGGAAAAAACCGTATCAAATACTCCTCCGACGATGGCTTCACTTGGCACACAATTACATTCCAAGAAGGGGTGTATAGTTATGACGATCAAAACCAATATATTAACCAAGTCATAATCCAGAATCAAAACATAGGTGATGAAAAACTTATGTTTAAATTAATTTTATCAACTTTCCGAGTGCTTATTGAACTTGCAGATAAATACCAGCTTGATTTTAGAGGATCTAAGTTTGGGGAACTTATTGGTTTTGAACCAAAGATAATTACAACAACAGAATATGGAAGCAAGTTACCAAATATAACTAATTCAGTTGACTCACTTCACATTCTTTGTGATGCTGTTGAAGGAAGTATTGTGGATGGTAAGTCTCATGATACAATATTTGTCATTCCAGTTGTTAATTTAAGACGTCGTCATTCATTTAAATTAGAACCAATTAAAAAATTATATATTCCAATTAGATCAAATATTATAAATGAGATTCATTTTAGTGCAGTAGATGCTTTAAACAGACCGTTGACCTTAATGGTATTGATTGGCGTATGTCTTTAATTATTAAAAGTGAATAAAAATTATTAAATTTAATATAATACCAATGTCGTTGAATGAATACAAACGTTGTTTTAATATTGATAAACATTGTTACGAATATAGGCATATTCACGATTTTGATATTGTAAAAACATTAGGAGGCGATTAATTAGGAGACCCAAAACAACTCAAGCTACGCCAGCAACGCCAGCAGGTGTGAAAAGAATGTCGCTTTATCACGAGCTACCAACAAAAGACCAGATCAAACCAATCAAGAAAGAATTCAACGATTATTTCGAGCAGAAATTAATATCAATATTAGCAGATCGGCGCATAGATTATTAAGAGGAGGAAAATGGCGTTTAGATCGTTTAGAACGAGGGGTTTTGACTTTGTTTACAGGGGGGAAAGAATTGAGTTATAGAGGTTTGGATTTGTTTACAAGGGGGTAAGCTTTAGCGGGGTGTTTGATTTCTAAGAAGAAAGAATTTGGTTATCGGGGTTGGAATTTGTTTACGAGGGGCTGGAATTGGTTTGTGGGAGTGGCAACGAGGTATTTTGATTTTCTTTACAGGGGGGAAAGAATTGAGTTCTAGAGGTTTGAATTTGTTTACGACGGGGTAAACTGGAGCGGAGTGTTTGACTTTGTTTACAGGGGGAAAAGAATTGAGGTTTTGAGGTTTTGAATTTTTTTACGAGGAGATAAGCTTCAGCGGGGTGTTTCGTTTCTAAGAGGCAAGAATTTCGTTATCGGATTTGAATTGTTTACGACGGGCTGGAATTGGTTTATGGGAGAGGGAACTAGGGGTTTTTTGACTTTGGTAACAGGTTGAAAAAATTGTGTTATAGAGGTTTAAATTTGTTTACGAGGGGGTAAGCTGGAGCGGGGTATTTGACTTTGTTTACGGGAGGGGGAAAAATTGTGTTATAGAGGTATTAGTTTGTTTACGAGGGGGTAGCTGGAGCGGAAAAATTTGGTTATCGGGTTATGAATTTGTTTACGAGGGGTTGGAATTGGTTTGTGGGTGTTGGAACGAGGGTTTTTGACTTTGCTTACAAGGGGAAAGAATTGAGTTCTAGACGGGTATGAATTTGTCTACGAGGGGGTAAACTAGAGCGGGGTGTTTGACTTTGTTTAGAAAAGAGGGGGGAAGAGAATTGAGTTTTAGAGGTTTGAATTTTTACGAGGGCATAAGCTGCAGTAGTGTGTTTGATTTCTAAGAGAGAAGAATTTGGTTATCGGGTTTTGAATTTGTTTACGAGGGTTGGAATTGGTTTGTGGGAGTGGGAACGAGGGGTTTGACTTTGTTTAAAGGTGGAAAGAATTGAGTTATAGAGGTCTGATTTTGTTTACGAAAGGATAAGGTGGAGCGGGGTGTTTGACTTTGTTTATGGGGGGGGGGAAAGAACTGAGTTATAGAGGTTTCAATTTCTTTACGGGGGGTAAGCTGGAGCGGGGTGTTTGATTTCTAAAAGGGAAGAATTTGGTTATGAGGGTTTGAAATTGTTTACGAGGGGTTGGAATTGGTTTGTGGGTGATGGAATGAGAGTTTTTGACTTTGTTTACAGGGGCGAAAAATTGAGTTATAGAAGTTTGAATTTGTTTAGGAAAGGATAAGCTCGAGTGGGATGTTTGATTTCTATGAGGGAAGAACTTGGTTATCGGGTTTGAAATTGTTTCCATGCCAAGGGGTTGGTTATCGGGGTTTGAATTAATTTGTTTACGAGGGGCTGGAATTGGTTTGTGGGAGTGGGAACGAGGGGTTTTGATTTTGTTTACAGGGGGGAAAGAATTGAGTTCTAGAGGTTTGAATTTGTTAACGAGGGGGTAAACTGGAGCGGAGTGTTTGACTTTGTTTACAGGGGGGAAAAGAATTGAGTTTTAGAGGTTTGAATTTATTTACGAGGGAATAAGGTGTAGCGGGGTGTTTGGTTTCTAAGAGGAAAGACTTTGGTTGTCGCGGTTTGAATTGGTTTGTGGGAGTGAGAACGAGGGTTTTTGACTTTGTTAACAGTAGGGGAAAGAACTGAGTTATAGAGGTTTGAATTTGATTACGAGGGGATAAGCTGGAGCGGGCTGTTTACTTTGTTTAAAGGGGGAAAAGACTTGAGTTGTAGAGGTTTGTATTTGTTTACGAGGGGGTGGCTGGAGCGGGGTGTTTGATTTCTAAGAGGAAAGAATTTGGTTATCGGGGTGTGAATTTATTTACGAAGGGTTGGAATTGGTTTGTGTGAGTGGGAACGAGGGGTTTTGACTTTGTGTACAGGGTGGAAAGAATTATAGAGTTATAGAGGTTTGAATTTGTTTACGAAAGGGTAAGCTGGAGTGGGGTGTTTGGTTTCTAAGAAGGGAGTATTTGGTTATCAGGGTTTGAATTTGTTTACGATGGGGTTGGAATTAGTTTGTGGAAGTAGGAACGAGGGGTTTGACTTTGTTTACAGGGGTAAAAATTAAGTTATAGAGGTTTGATTTTGTTTAAGAGGGGATAAGCTGTAGCGAGGTGTTTGAATTTGTGTACACGAGAAAGGAATTGAGTTATAGAGGTTTGAATTTGTTTACGAGGGTGTAAGCTGGAGCGGGGTATTTGATTTCTAAGAGGGAAGAGTTCTGTTATCGGGGTTTGAATTTGTTTACGAGGGGTTGGAATTGGTTTGTGGAAGTGGGAATGGAGGGGTTTGACTTTGTTTACAGGGGGAAAAGAATTGAGTTATAGAGGTTTGAAGTTGTTTACGAGGGGGAAAAGAATTTATTTATAGAGGTTGGAATTTGTTTACAAGTGGTTGGAATTGGTTTGTGGGCGTGGGAACGAGGGGCTTTAACTTTGTGTACAGGAGAGAAAGAATTGAGTTATAGAGGTTTGAATTTGTTTACGAGGGATAAGCTGGAGAGGGATGTTTGATTTCTGAGAGGGACGAATTTGGTTATCGAGGTTTGAATTTGTTAACGAGGGGTTGGAAGTTTTGTGGGAGTTAGAACGAGGGGTTTGACTTTGTTTACAGGGGGAAAGAATTGAGTTATAGAGCTTTGAATTTGTTTACGAGCCGGTTTTGAATTGGTTTGTGGAAATGGGAACGAGGGGGAAAAGAATTGAGGGGTTAAACTGGAGCGGGGTGTGACTTTGTTTACAGGGGAGAAAGAATTGAGTAATGGAGGTTTGAATTTGCTTACGAGGGGGTAAGCTTGAGCGGGGTGTTTGATTTCTAAGAGGGAAGAATTTGGTTATCGGGTTTGGAATCTGTTTACAAGGGGACGGGATTGCTTTGTGGAAGTGGGAACGAGGGATTTGACTTTCTTTACAAGGGGGAAAGAATTGAGTTATAGAGGTTTGAAGTTGTTTACGAGGGGGTTAGCTGGATCGGGGTAGGAATTTGTTTAGGAGGGGTTGGAATTAGGTTGTGTGAGTGGGAATGGGGGTTGGAATTGCGACCCATTTTGGGGCGAGGATTATCTTGCGGGGTTTGCGGGAGAGGGAACAGGGGGTTGGATTATGGGGAAGGAAGTTTGTAGGGGTTTGAATTTGTTTACGGAGTTATGAAATTCGCCTACGAGATGGTAGGAGTTGGGTTGGTGGGATCAAATATTATTTTAGAATTGATTTACGTTGATGCTGAGCTGGTTTTAATAATGGATGAGAAACTGATTGTCTAACAGTAGAAATGCTATCTGTATACGTTTCTATTGATATTATATTTTTTTCTCAAAAAGTAATTAAGATTTATCTTTTATATTTTGTTGCATGTTCTTATGTATTTCTCTAATTGTTTGCACATTTTTTTTATATGTAGTAACAAAAAGGTATTTCTCTAATTGTTTGCACAATTTTTTATATATAGTAACAAATGTATTTCTCTAATTGATAGCACAATTTTTTATATGTAGTAACATATGTGTTTCTCTAATTGTTAACACAATTTTTATATGTAGTAACAAAATGTATTTCTCTACATGTTAATACAATTTTTTGATTGCATAATTTTTTTATATGTAGTAACAAATGTGTTTGTCTTATCGTTAACACATTTTTTTATATGTAGTAACAAATGTGTTCGTCTAATTGTTAACACAATTTTTTCTTTGTAGTTTATGTATTTCTCTAATTGTTTGCATAATTTTTATATGATGTAACATCTTCCTCTGAGCCTCCTTGTTGGTCCACAATGCTTCCGGGGTAAGTAAGAGAGAGAGAGAAACAGGATCGGAGACAAAAGGCATCCCTGTTTCACACCTGATCGAATCTAAAAAGGTTGCGATGGCTCTCCTCTATGCAGTACTCTGCTTGTCGTTCCCTCATATGACTGTTTGATGATGTTTATGTACTTGTGTTGGATTCCATAATGCTCCATTAATCTTCATAGACACTCCCTTTCAAGGCTGTCAAATGCTTTTTCAAAGTCTACAGTTTACCAGAAAGGAACTATTCTACTCTAGATATTGCTATTTGATCCGTAAATGAACGCGCCTTTCTGAATCTTGCTTGATGGTCCCTCAATTTGGCATCTCCTGTGTTCTTCATTCTCTCCAGGATGATTCTGTTAAAGATTTTGCTGGCCGTCTGCTGCAGCAGTAGTTCTGGCAGAAGGATAAATCACTTTTCTCAGCTAACTTCACCAAGTAGCCCTGCTTCCAATCCTGCGACACTCTCTTTTCCAGCCAGATCTTAAAGAGTGGGTGTAGGGTATTGGCGGTGATGTCGATATCCGCTTTGTATGCTTCGCTTGGGATGGTGTCTGGTCCATCTGCTTTACGTTTCCTCAAGGACTTGACGACTCTTCTTATCTATTCCTTCGTTGGTGGGATCGCCCTCAACTTTAGAGTTTCTGCTTCTGGCGATATGTTGGCCATGTTGTTCCACCCACCCCTTCTGCTACTCTTCCTTGGAACTCAAGGTTTTACCATTCTTGTCTTTTACGGGCCGGTCTGGTCTTGGGTTCTTCCCTGCAATGACTCTCGTCAGGTGGAACAGCTCCTGTAGGTCCCTCCCTTCTGGTGCCTCTTGTGCCAGCTCCTCATAGTAGCATCTCTTGTCCTGCCTGACTCTGGTTTTGACTTCTTTGTGGAGCTCACTGTACTGCTTCTGGTATCTTGCTATGCTGGCTCTAGTCTTTGCACTGTTAAACTTCTCTTTTGTTAACTTTCTTTCTTCTATCTTCTCCCATGTGCTTTCTGTGATCCCTGCCATCCTGTCTGTTTTCTTCTTCCCTAGGCTTTCTTCACACGTTTCCTGCCAGTTATGTCCCACCCAGTGTTCTGCGATATCTATTAAGTAATGGCCCGAGTAAGAACAAGAGAGTTCAACGGCAAAGAATGCAGAAAGGTGTTAATTGCGATATTGTGTAAACTGCCAATCTCATTGGCTGAACTTTGAAAATCGACTCTATCTCCATGATAAAGCAAA
>JAOBRF010390509.1:0-10250 GCA_027575005.1 Sphenopus marsupialis | reverse complement strand
CTTTGATGTGCGGGCGTACCGGCGCTGCATAAAAACACGAAACATGAAACCAAAGAAAAAGAGCAAAGGAAAGAGAAGAAGAAGAAAGGCTAGACGTTAAAGGACATATAAAGGAAGCTAAATCGAACCAAAAAATCATTTATAACTAAGCATTTCAGAAGCATGAAGGGTGGAAGCCTACGTCGATTTAAACCTCAAGAAGGTTACGGTTTGAAAGACCTCGTAAGTTCTGTATTGATTGATGGAGCAAAAGAAAGCCTGCAAGGAGTGGACGTAAACAGCCTTATAAAAACCTCACTCGACAAAGGTCTCGACAAAGTGAACAAGGCGGCGATGAAGGCCCAATTAATTCAAGGGTTTAAAAGAGGTGCAAAACGTGGGATAAAGCGTAAAGCCAAGAACAGCGGCGTGGCAAGGAAGGCTGCTAAACTCTCAAAAAGAGCAAGAGATATTTTTGGTTGAAGAAAAAATGCCCTTCAAACCGATTGCAAATAGACCGAGGTTTATTAGAGCCTCAAAATCTATGAGAGGAGGCTTTCTTTTTCATAGATCACCACGCGTTTCCGCAAGGAATTTCATCGAAAAATCGATCGGACGACAAAGTATAAAACGGAAGCCAATGCTACGAAGAAAATTCATTAGACGTAGGAAAAGGTAGCGTCAACACTATGGAGGCCACTAAATTTGCCAATTCACGAACAGTAGTGGGTCCTGAGGCTCAGCTCTTTTCGGTGCCAGCGACCGATATGTCGTCAAGAGCTTACCGCATCCATAGCTTCAAACCCATCTCGAATTCGCTCACGCCATGCGAATTCATCATACCTCAAACAGACACCTTTATCGACTTGTCACGGTCGTATTTTACGGCGAGGATGCGACTGATGAAAGATGACAACCAACCCATTGGAGCAGCTGAACATCTTTATCCAACACCCGGTCTCATACATACAGCCATCAAACAATTTCAAGCCCGCCTGAATGGTACTCTGCTGAGTCAAATGACAGATACTTACGCTCTCAACTGGTACATCACCACGATTCTGAACACGACACCCAGCGAAGGAGATTCGTTGCTTCAACCCGAAGGTTGGTTTCGTCGGAACCCAACCGAGGGATTCTCAGCTCTTGATGCTCCAACACCCCTAGTCGCCGGTATCTTTGATTTGGATGATGTAGCCTTTACAGGGCTGACCGCAGAGAAGAGGAGCTTCATCAGGTCGTCGCTAGAAGAGCGTACCAAGTGGACGGCAGGACAATTTCACACCTTGTTTTTCCAACCCATGCACGAGATGTTTCATTTGAGCAAACTGTTGGTGCCAAATGTTGAACAGAAGTTCATGTTCACGTTTAACCTCCCAGACTACTACCTCAACGGGGTTGGATTACATGGGCGCTTCAACCCAGCAGATCTTCAGCTAGAATATCACATGTGTGCTGTGACGCTTGATGCCCCGCTTTACAAGCAGCTGGCCACCACCCGCCACGAGCGACGTTACAATGTGCACTACCCAACCACAAGAAGCGAGGTGAAAATTGTTACTTTGGGAGCCAATGAGCGTGATTTTAACGAAGGAAATTTGTTTCAAGGACGTGTCCCCGAGCAGATGATTGTTGGATTGTTACATCCAGACGCGTTTAATGGCACCGTGACACGCCACCCCTTTGCTTTCCAAAAGTTTGGAGTGATATCGATGAAGCAACTGATCAATTTTGAAGAATATCCTTACAGTGAGTTCGAGGTAACGCACGACTCGACAGAAAAAGACATGCTCGGTTATCATCGCTTGTTACAGGCTGGAGGGTTTATAGAAAAAGGAGAACCTTGCATGGTAACACCTGGAATGTGGGGGCAAGGACGTAATTGCACCTTGTTTGCATTTAGCAATGTAGCCAATGGTCGCGCAGACAGCTCAGTGCTCAACCCAAAACAGAGGGCAGATGTCCGCTTAGTATTTAAACTGGGAGCTGATGTGGGTCACCCAGTGATCGTCTGCATCTGGACAAGGTTCACAGGTGACCTGATTATCGACCCGAACAACGCAGTTATGTACGACGTCTACGATTAAAGATGGAGTGGGAAGCTGTCACAACGGAACAACTATTAGCGTTGGCTAAAAAAGAACCTACACTACAAGATTGCTTTGTTGGCGTCTTTGCGGCCGATAAATTACCTTTACGTCCCCGCCATACCAAACCGCAAGCGTATATCGTGAACACAGATGTGCAACAACGCCCAGGACGTCACTGGATTGCTTTGTGGACAAATGGCCGATTGTGCGAACTAATGGATAGTTACGGCCTACCGCTGAGTGTGCACAGAAGCTCAGCCATAGAGACGTATCTTAGAAAGCATTTTGATGTTTTGGAAAGAAACACTCGAAGCCTTCAAGCCTTTAATAGCGCAACGTGCGGACATTATTGTTTGAAATATTTAGTTGATAAAAGTAAAGGAAAGACGATGCGGCAGTTTTTGAGTGCATTTAAAGAACGAGATTACGTGTGGAATGACCACGTCATAGCCCGCTGGATGCGTGGAAAAATGTTAAAGCAAGTAAAAATGTAACGTTTCAAAAAATCAATAAAACGTGTTGTACGACATTGGTGTCTCTCATTGCTAGTATGTTTTTCAATACGCCATCAAGTATTCTAGTTGCGGGTCCTTCGGGATCGGGAAAAACAGTATTTGTTAGTCATCTACTTAAAAATCCGAAGCAGTATTTTAAAGGTTTACCTTTAAACATTCATTACTGCTATGGTGTGTGGCAAAAAAAGTTTGACGAAATGAAGAAAAAAAGCCCGGTTCAATTTCACCAAGGAACACCGCAGACAAGCGATTTAGACAAATGGTTTAAAAAAACAAATGGGGGATTGCTGGTGCTTGATGATTTAATGGAAGAAGGGGGTAACAACAAGCACGTTCTTGACCTCTTTACCAAAGATTCTCATCATAGAAACATCACCGTTATCTACCTCATTCAAGATTTGTTTCCACCTGGAAGGTATGCGAAAACAATTTCGAGAAATGCCCATTACATTGTCGTATTTAAAAATCCTCGTGACCAAACGGGAATATCGGTCTTAATGAGGCAGATGTTTCCCACCTATTGGAGGGATGCTTTGGATGTTTATAATAAGGCTACTGAAAAACCATTTGGGTATTTAATGATTGACCTTCACCCGGCCTCACAAGATACGTATCGTCTGTATACAAATATACTGAAGCACGAACACCCTCCAACAACATTTCGTCGTAAACAAGCCACAACATCACCCCCGCCGCAGAAACGACGTAGACGAGTATGACCACTGTTGATGAATTTTTTACCCCTCCATCACCAACGCTCGAGCAAGTTTATCTACGCGAAGAAGAAGCTGGTAGACGTAGACGTCAACCGAGGCAAATACAATCTCCTGAATTTAATTTAGACGCCCTCGACGACTACGATGAACATTTTGATTCAGTTGTTCCTCTCTCAAGAACTGCACCATCTGCCGCTGTGGGGGTTGGCACTCGGGGGTCAAGCCGTTCTTCACCAGCACAATCGGTAGGTGTTGGTGTAGGTTATCCTCGAACATTAAATATTCGGGATTCAACGTACGACGAGGTTAGCCGAACGGATGAAAACTTTCGAAGAATGTATGGTAATGTTGGACGTTCAGGAGGTATCAGTGTTTCACCGCTTGGCGAAGGACCCTCTGGACTTCGTAGTAACACACCGTCAACCCCCGGCACGCTTGACTACGAAGGAGGTGTTGTTGCAGGAGGAGATGGTGGTCGCAGAGACCCAAATAGACAAGAGTTGCATCGTGTTTTGGAAATGTTGAGAGATGAAGAAGCCCAAAGATTAGAAGGTCGCAACATTGCCAACGTCACACATACCAATACCATAACTACCGTGTATAAGGATCCAACTAGACCTCCCGACGTTCGTCGTACATCAACTAGAACCACCACGCCTGGTCGCACACCACCGCCACCTGAAACTATAAGAAGGAGAAGAGGCCGAGGTAGACGAACTATTACGCGAGGGGTTTTACGCAACAGACGTTAAAAATGAAACCTAATTTAAAGGATTTTTTACATTTTCATTGGTGGTGTCGACGTCAACATTATCTACGTTTGAAAAAAGAAAAAATGATCGTCAATATGTTATCTCTACTGCTGATGTCTACAGGAGCTGTGGCCGGTAATATCGTCGATAATCCATTAATCGTTGCCGTGTTAGGTATAGCCGCAACAATGACGAAAGGATTTGGCGAGTATAGACGGTACGATACTAAAATCGACATGACGTGTTGGGCCTATAAATCTTACGCCAAGTATCTCAACCCCGACGGAAGCGTTACGTCCGATTACGATTCACGATTTACCATAACTCACAGCAACATTATCGATCTTTCACCAGCCATTCCCGACGTTATAAAAAAACTTTATCGAAACAAACACACGAATATCGACGATTGGGCCGATGGGGAATATAAAAGAGATACGTCCGTAGACATTGATCATTCAGTTGAACCCCTTATTAAGCTATGGCCTGCTCGCCAAAAAAACGCAGATCACGTAGAACTCCAAAGCGGCGACGTGGAAAACGACAAACAGGACGCGGATTGCGACGTTATAGGCCGCAAAGAGGAGACGGATTAACACGTTATAGACCTCAAAGAGGAGGTTTATTACCGCTTCTAGCCTTAGTTCCTGCAGCAATTGCAGCAGCTAAAGCGGCAGCTTTGGGAGCAGCAGGAGGTGCAGCGGGCTACGGAGCTAAAAAACTGTTGGATAAAATCAATAAATGAGTGGATACCCAAGTAAACGGTTGGAAAGACAAGATGTCTTCCTTAAAAGCTTAATGAGAAGCTCGGGAAGACCCCGTCAACGAGATCTTCTTTTACAGCATGCAAACAAAGACCAAATAAACGCGGTAAGCGAGGTGGTACTAAATGTTTTGAAAAACAACGTTCCGCTGAATCCTCCGCTAATGTCCAAATTGCGACGGTATAAAGGACCGTTAGGTGAAATCGCTAAGCGTCAAAACTCACTTAAGAAGAGACGTGAGATACTACGATCACAACGAGGAAGCGGCTTTTGGTCAGGATTAAAACAAGTGTGCGACTGTACGCTACCTCATTAGTTAACTACAATGGAAGAAATGATCATCATACCCAAAAAGGAAGCGCCGGAAGATGTGCAGTTTTATAGAGGAGAGTTAAGCGGAAATGCGTGGCTCGATAGAGCGGCAACTTTGGCTGCTAAAAAGAAACGGATTCTACGTGATAAGTCAATGACCGATGAAGAAATTGTCGAAAGAATTAAACCCATCAATCAGAAACTTCATTCGGCTACGAAACGTTTGCGTCAAATTCCCCCTGTTGGAAAAGTAGAGGACGTAGAGGACGAAGATTTTACTACCCCAAAATTAGAAAAATGGTTACAACGTCTTGCAAGAAACATGGAGCAGCCTCGGGGGTTAGAAATCCCTCAAATTCCTCGAGCTCCGCCACCACCGCCCGTCCCCCAACGTCGCCCAATACAGGTCAGGAGAAGACAAATTCCGCGTGCACCTCCGCCACCGCCTCTACCGGGAAACAGGGGTCGTGTACCACCGCGCGGCGCAGAGGCACCGATCTTGGAATTAACCCCTCCAGAAACCCCCAGAACAAGCAAAAAGAAAGGTTGGTGGGGCGCTGCCTGGGAAGGGGCTAAGTCAGGTGTCCTTGACGCTATTTCGCCGGGCTCATCGAAAGGTATAAAATCAAAGGGTAGTTCTAAAACACCTCAGATGATGAAACGTTTGCGGTCGTCGAAGGGTTGGCAAGAATATTAAACGAAAAAATGCGCGGAAGACCCCGAGGACATGGAAGGGCACGAAGAAAAAAGAGAGGACACAGGGGGCGTGGACTAGATATTCAAAAAATGATTGAAAAAACAGGAAAGGAGTTTCATTGGCCTGGATATCAGTACATGGGACCTGGAACGCATTTGAAGAAACGATTGGCAAGAGGAGATCCTGGAATAAATCGCCTAGATAAAATTGCTAAGCAGCACGATATTGACTACAGCAAGGCACGTTCGTTAAGGGATAAACACAAGGCGGACCGCAAGATGATAAAGAGTATAACCAATTTGACTGGAAAGAAAAACTTAACGGAAAGGACAGTGAAGAAGATCATGCAAGCTAAAGTCGGGTTGAAACTGTGAAGACAAGACGACAACTCGTGTTAACAAACTCTTTTATTTTACAACATGTTGTACTTTTTACAAGTGTGTAATAAAATCATTTAAAACACCATATCGGTTTCACTCATTATTTGTCTACATAAAAAGAAGAAGAAGAAGAACCTAGTTCTTTTTACCAAAAGGGTTTAGCATTTTACCTATCATTTCATCCATTTCATCAATAGAATCTTCCCAAAGTTTTAATTCGTCCTTAAACATTCGCCCGCTTCCGTACAAAACAACCCTTTTTCGGGGTCGTACTCTTTGTGGACGCTCTGACGGGGTCAAATGCTCATAGTGTGTATGGAGAATGGGAAGGATAAGTGAATCGCTATACCCTTGAAAACATTGGTGACTTGAAATAGGTTCTTCTTCCTCGTCACGCCAATCCTCATAAGCTATCAAAGCAGCGAAACGCCAGTCGTGATACAACCCCTCTAGAAGAATGATCTACCAAAAACAGAAAAAGCTCCTCGTTATTATAACTATTCAGCTAACCACTCCAAAAACGTGTATCTATGAAACAAAAGCAGCTCATCCCCAAAAATACGGCTAGTTAGGTGTTTTAAATACGTTAAGATTGGCGGTGGTCTTTGTTGAAAATTAACATCAAAAGCTTGAGGTGTTACGTCGATATAATGCGTATGAAAGATTGGAAAATCGGGCATGTGGCTAGTGGTGCCGTGAATACATGTGTAAGAAGGTACAGACATGAGTGAATTTGGATAACGTCGCCACTTTTCATAAAGACTCATTCCTATAAATAGCGGTAAAGGGTTCTCTCGCACGGATTTTGTTGTTCTCATCTACAAATAAAAGCCATAAGTTATAATAACGAGGTTTCTTATTATAAGTTATAATAACTCGCTTGATCTGCATAACAGTAAGGTTTAGAGGGAAAAACCGAATCCAAAGTGTTCCGCCGTATTTAGCTTTAAGTAATTGAGAGGCTTCATTTAGAACATATGTTTGGCTTCTTCCAAAACACCAAAGAATTGGCTGAAATCAAGTTGGCCATATCTACAAAATAAGAGGTATTTTAAAAAATGAGAACCGCTCCAGAATCCGCATATGTCTCGTGATATAAAGTACTATTGCGATCTTCAATATAGACATTTGTGTGAAATTTCTAAAAAGAAAAAACAGTTTTTTAATCGAGGTTCTCGTTTTTTAAAATGTTGGAAAAAATAATTTTCTTATAAAATACTCCATCTTTAGAATTACATTCATAAATAAACTTAACACCTTGTTGTTCATAAAAATCACAAACAACCTGATATATAGAATCACAAGGTTCATGTATTTTTAGTTTTTCACTAAATCTATTTTGAAGCATTAACGGCCTGGACTGGGCTGCCTCGTCATTACATGTGCCGAGTAATACGCGACACGACCATCGAGAGCCAGTAACGTGGTAGGTGTGATAAGGTAGAAACGGTGAATCACAAGAGTAACATCTACAAAAAATTAGAAGCCAAACCTTAAACTAATGTCACACTTTCTACATTTAGGGTTTAAAGTCATTTGAAACTCGCTCAATTCATGTTTTAAACCACAAAGCAAACAATGAACGACACCGTAAAAAATATCAAGGTCTCCGGGTTTACAATCGATAAAGTGAAAATATGGACAATCTGCATAGCACGTAATCCACCCTTTACTGAGTAGTTGACTCGTCGGTGTCATGACCTAAACACAAGTACAAATTGTTTTACTACTCGACCTAACAAAACGACAATGGCCAAGCGATTTTTGAAGACAACGTTGTATAACCATATGTAAACAGCCACGATGATATTTTAAAATTCTTAAATAATGTACGTGTTTATCGTTACAAAAATGACAGCAGACTTTGACATCGCATATGTCTTTCAACATTTTCTCAAAAAATGGGCCCATAACCTACAATAAAAAAATTATTCTGTAAAACAGCACATCCAACGATTCAACCAACCGCGTGACATTTCATACTGTCCTGTACATATGTAACGTTGATACGGATTTCTTGAGCAGAACTATATAAGGAGTAATCAAATCGGATGTTTCAGTTCATTGCGACCCACCTTGGTGAAAGGTAAGAGATTCAGCCCTCGCATAAATCATAAACATCTAATTCAGAACACGAATGAACTAAATGACCGCCAGAAGAAGCCCATCTCTTTCGACGATTAAATATCTACAAAAAATTATTCAAATTGTGAACAAAAATATCGCCATCATAGTGCCGTGTAAACGCTTTTCCATTACGTTCGTAAAATCTTTTGACGAGCTCTATTGACTCCCCCAAACATTGTCCATCAGATTCGGTGGGTAAACGCTAAAATGTGAAAAAAGTAGCATTTTATTCGGATTCTTCACATGCCCGACACAACCACGCCCAGTAGTGATAACGGTAGAATTGTATACGGCAAAGCTAAAAAATGAAAAAGCTAGTGTTTATTTAGGCTTCTTTAACATTGGTCACCACCACCCGTATTCATCAACCAAAAAGCTAAAATTCCTTTCTGAATCACAAGCTAAAAAATATTGTGTATTGGTGTCTTTAAAATTATAAAGATGACGGTGAAAAGGAGGCATACTAGTGTCCGGATTGTCATCATCCTCCATTATAACCTTAAATTGAAAGAATTGGATGACGTAAGTTAAAATAACTACCACAAAAACCATTAGTAAAAGAATGATCGTCTTTGTATACTTTATGAACATTATATTGGCCAATCTTGGCAATGTCACAGAGGTGAAGATGCCATGGAATCTCATCGTCATAATTAACAACAATCTTGAATATAAAAATTACAGAGTTAACGTTGTAGTAGTCCATATCTGACATTATGATAATATTCATACGCACACCATATACCATGAGTGTCTAAACAATAAGGAACAATCTGTAAAAAATAAAAAAACCTAACAGTTTACAAAGGCCTGCCAAAAACATAAATCATAAAATTTATATCCTTTCATCTTGGCGACTTCAAACAGGTGATGGTGCCACGGTGCCATAGAATCGTAATCAACAACGATCTTGAAATGTAAAAGATAAACCTTATATATTAATAAGATTTTATACAATACTTAAACTTAGAATCATCGTATATCATATTGATGAGATGAAGATGAGGATATGGTCGTCGAAAAACATAGACATTTCCAATCTTAAAAAAATAAAATTAGGTATAATTAACGATGTAATGCCCAGAGATAACATTTAAATTACTTAAATCACAATCTGCACAGAAACAGGTGTGTATTGAGTAACCGACCGACTATAACTTGCATATGGAAACGATAATTTAAAATTTGAGCAAAACATTTTTCGAACAGATTGTCGTCATACGCGCCAATTTTATGGATATGACTTTTACCCCAATCTTCGGACGTGTTTGCGGGAGCAACAACCTAATGTACCAAACAAAAATTACATTTTTCTTTCCGTATTCAGTAACCGACCTACAATTAGGATCCTATGAAAACGGTAGTTAATGATTTCAGCAGAACAGATTTCAACGAGATTGTCGTAATAGAAACCAATTTTATGCTTATGACTGACACCCCAGTCCAAGGACGTATTTGCTGGAGCAACCACCTATTGTACCAAAAAACAAACATTTCACGTTGGCTTACACCCACCACCCGTACTAATCCATAAATAACGCGTGTAACCACAACGTGCACAATATCTCCTATTCCAGCTAAACATTTGCTTTAGGGAACATTGCCTACAACGTTCATAATCGAGTAAGATGTCTCTATTCATAACGGTGAGATACGGTGTATCTCTATACATGGTTGTTACCCTATTATAAAACTCAACATTGTGAGTATAAAAATATCTGTCGTTGTTGTTCCAGCGATTAAGCCAAAGCTGTGAAATTAATTTATTCAAGAAGGGGTAAATAACATATTTCATCGGGAAGTTTTTTGTGAAAATAATTACAACGTCTACAACAGCCTCCTTCCATTACAAAAATTTGATAAAAACCGCAATTATCACACTCTTTGATACAGCTTACACCGTCCTTGGGGCAAAAAA
>JAOBRF010390508.1:0-16452 GCA_027575005.1 Sphenopus marsupialis | reverse complement strand
ATGAGACTAATAAAGTTGGTTTTATGCACTAAATGGTAGCCTTCAAAAAAACGTTGTAAGTCTATTGCAGGAAAAATCGTGTAACTATTTATTAATGATCTACATGAAAACGCAACGCGCGCGAGTAACCTTATTCACGATGACATGTGATGGGGTTTTTTTGTGGACCAAAAACTAAGGCCCTGTCCATACTTACGCGGTTTTACCACAAAAACGAATGAGAAAACATCTGGCTTTGCTCGAGTGTATTTTCGAAGTGAGCAATAGTGAAGCAAGCCTTTTCGAAAACCTTCGTTTTCGCCCGGTCCACACTAAGACGTTACACTTCCGTTTTCAAAAACCTTCACCTTCGAAAGCGTTTCGAAAACCTCCATTTTCGTTCACATACATCTTCGTTATCAATCGTATTTGTGTGGACAGAAGGCGAAAACGGACAAAAAAGTATGCGTTTTCAAACAAAAGCTTTTCAAACGAAAACCCTTTATTATAATCACGCGTGGCGCATTTTACGGGCTAAAATGGAGAATTTACCAACATTTACAAAAAAAATATATTAAACTTTCATGATTTTAGTTTTGAAAATTCAACTAGATTGTTATTTGATCAGCCTGCTTCATATGATTCATTTTTAACTTGCAAATGCTGGCGTAATTGTTCAGACTATTAAATTTGTTGTCATGTTTTTCAGCTTTTGTTTACCCAATGCCCTCCAAAGTGATAATAAAAGTAATAAAGTTTTTGTTCTTGGGCATAAAATATGCCTGACTCGTGCCCAAAACATATTTATATCCGCGAACATAAACTGTATTGTTATGTTAGTGAGGACTTAATATCGGTACATCAAAAAGAACAAAAGCCTTTAATTCCGATTTCAGGTTCCAAGCTGTCGCACTGGCCAAATGAATTGCGTAGCAGATTTTGACAGATACAGGAAATGTGTAAAGTAAATGTTTTAAAATTATTTTATCACGCTAAAAACGAAGTACCGCCATTTTCAAGAACAAACCATTTACGGAGTTATTTAGGGTCTTCTTCCAGTTTTAGTCTCAGCTAATTTTTGAGAATCTGTCAGGGTTTTACAACGGCTATCTATTTAATCAATTTACGGAAGTTACACGAAAGAAAGTTTGTTTTTATCAACTGTTCCAGCGAACGCGCGTGACGTTCGCTTCCGTTTGAGCTGTTCCTATCATGAACACGAAGTGCTTTTCTCCGGGCACTCCGGTTTTCCTCCCTCTGCAAAAACGACATTCACGCCAAGATCTGAGCCGTCGTGCGATTAAACATTAGCCTCTGGCTAGGAAGAATGGGCAACCACTTCCTTCGCAGTTGACGTTAAATAAAGTATTTATTTTATTTATTTAGTACTTAGACTTTAACATTCAAACGAAACGAAATAACCATCCATATATAGAAAACCGAAATAAAAGCGAACTTTTTATTCGCCTAAAACTTTTTTCCTGCCTTCGCAAACCCTCAGGCAGCACAAAACCATTTTGTAAACAATTTGTAAACAATTGTCGATGTCATCTGGGTAAAACGCGATCTCGACTTGGGTGAAACAATTCGTTGCACTGGGCCAAACACTTGGAAAATTGCATTCTATCTTATCATTTTAAAAAGAAATTACTTTATGAAATATGACTTTCAAATCAACATTATCAGTGTTATTTTATGTGTATCACTCTAATCATGAACCATGTTTACCAATATATTTATTGTAAAAGGGTTCAAAATGTAAACGAAGCTGGAGGTTTTTAGTTTAATGTTTTGCTTTTCTGCATCGCAGGAAACACAACAAACGAGTCATTTTAGTTCAGATAACGGAGCAGATCGAGTAAAATATAAATTTTTCCATATACATTTGATATATTCAAAAAAAATTAGAAAATGTAAATCTAAATGCGGCAGCTGTTTTGAAATGTAAACGATGGTGCTGATTGAAGACCGGAATTTTTTTTAAATTTGAACAACTACAGTGAAAACTGTAGTTGCACTATTTATGGTAATTACGTAGGGATGAAATTAAGTTGAACGTTGAATTTGAAAAATGTTTTGTGGCTGAAGCACGTTCAAGAAAGCGAGTCAATACGAATGTTCAGAAAACGCAAAACCTTCCCAAATAGTGATTCAACCTGCAAAATTGCTCTTGTGGTGGCTTTAACCGACTATTTGTAATAGAAAGAAGGGAGAGTGACGGCAGAAGGTTGGACGTTTTTATTTTTTTACCACAACAGTTGATGCACGCATAATAAATAAATCTTGGTTCAATATTCAAGAATTTAGAGGACGTTTTTTTTTTATCCACTGTTAAATATCTGTGCCGGAAACGTAATTATTCTTGAATACAGTACTTTATTTATCTATTTTTTACTGCAAAGAAATAAGTAAGATAATTAAAAATATCTCACGTACGCGTGACTGAACCCAGTCACACCATCCCATATAAACATGTTTTCCACAAAGTTTCTCACCGCTCATAATAAATGTTGGATTTTTACCAACCTTTTCTCTTTAGGCTGAAAATATTTTGTGGCAGGATCTTCTCAAACTCAAATTCATTTAAGTATAATCGAACAAAAGAAAAATTCAGAAAATGAAAGTTGAAGGAAAACGACTTAAAAGCACACGAAAAAGTTGCAAGTAACCGTTTACGAGAACACTGCTATCGTCGGATCAATAAACGATCATATCGGCTTGAAACATTAAAAGAATAAAAGAAAACAATAAAACGTAAGTTTAAATTTGTTTTCGTACTATATTTCAGCTAGTCATTACCAGCCTTCTTCAAAAACACCGGGCATCGGGTAACTATCGACAAAACTAACTCGAGGTCTAAAGCCAACCACGGTTTCGGTAAACACTTCTTTTCAGCCCCGATTACACTGCCGCTGACATGCAACTTATCCCCATTGAAAAAATATTCTCATCCCAAGACTCCATTCGTAAAGCAAGGAAAGCCACTCTTATCATTGAAGCAAAAACACTTGAACCCAACGGCGCGCTTTAATGACCGAGATGATTTCTAGATATTTCCGGTCCTGTTACTCCGATTGTACTTGTAACGATAACCATTGTACCATAGCCTGCCGGCGAAATATAGCAAAAGCACTACCTTCAGCACTTTTCAAGCATTTAAATAGTATGACAGACAGCTGCTTCTTGCAAAATTCTAAGCAGACTCCACTATATTTTCATTTCTCCGATCTTACCTAGCATAACTTTGAACAACAAAATCGAAATCGTGGTTGATACGTATCAATTATACTCACTTTGGCAGAATCAGAATTGAAATCATCAACGCTGGCAGCAAAATTTCAAAGACTGTACCGATAGGTCGTCTAATCTATGGGAAAAGAAGTGCAGTACTTCTGGTAAGTAGAACTGTCTATTGATACATTCGACAAGATCACTGAATCGTTATTTTGGGGAAAAAATTTACCTGTAAAATAAAGTTCTTCCATAAAAGCAGTCGAAACTGCCGACACCGATTCGCCATTTTGCCGTTCTGCGTTGGTATATTTCAACTGGTTTACGTCTTTATGTATTCGATTTTCATATACATGAATGCAGTTCCAAAAGCTCACGTCCAAACCAAAGAGCTATTTACCAGGGTCATACCGATAAAAATTCAATTTCAAAAACCGCCGGGTCTCGTCCCAATCCAAAAGCTGTTATAACAGCCAGATTTGGCCGCTTGCCCTGGGGGAATATGGGTCGCCGTTTGTAAATTTATTATTTAGACCAATTTTAGGTCGTTTTTCCATAACATATAAATAATTGAAAGTTAGATGAAATTTATTTATAAATAAGGAAAAAGTTTCCACTGATGATATGTAAATCATTATTACTCTGGACACTTGATATATATATAATTCAACTGAATCACTAAAGAACTTTTATATGAATAATTCGTGAGACAATTTTATTATACATAAACCATGCCCTCACTCGAAAAATTGTTTACATATCATGAACTTAAGCTTGGTGTCAAACTTCATGATATATAAAAAATGAAAGTTTACCTCGCCATGTAAAAATAATTAATCATAAATAATGAACTTTGCCTCTCGTGGAAATTCATTATTTATAAATAATAAGGCATTTTCACAATCATACGCAGTGTGTATTTCTACTGTTTTGGCGGACCACAGGTCCTAAAATGTTACTGAATCCTGTGGCTCTGACAAAACAATGGGAAACAAGCACTGCAAATCTTTATGAAAATACCTTACAAAGGAAAAAAAAGACTTTATATCCAAGAAACTGTGATATTTATAAGACCTATGGCCCGCCAAAAATGTGATATGTACACACTGCGCATGAATGTGAAAGTGGCTTATTGAAACTTGCCTAGCCGAGTATTGAAAACTCTGTTTAAAAATAACGAAGCTTAACTCTGGTGTACATTCTTTATTAATAAATAATGAAGTTTAACTCATGCGTATGTTCATTATTTATAAATAATGAAGCTAAATAATGAATTTACACTCGACGAGAAACCTGTATGAAACGAGTTTCTCGTCTGTGACGAGTTTCCTGTCTTACTGTGAATTCGGTGCAGGTTGAGTTTTTGACGGGAAACTCGTTCATAAAGTCGATTTACTCGTCTAAGCAGACGAGAAAGCTACCCAAACAGAAGAAAAGCTCGTTGAAATCCGTCACGATTTTATGTTAGACGAATTTCCTAGACGGGTTTCAGTTCAAAAGGTGAGAAGGACTGAAAAAAGACCAAAGTGCTCTGGGTAATAAAAAAGGCGACAAGGAAGAAACGCACCAAAGGCAAAGCAAATAAAACAAAGTCGGATGAAGGGAAGCCAAAAAAGTTCTTGAAACACTTAACTCTAGCTCTAAAAAACAGCAAGCGAAGTTTGTTTTTCTTAAAGAGCAAGCTTTGATACTAAAGAATTATTCACAAGAAGCGGACTTGCGCCATTGGCATTGTACAGCAGCGCGCGCAGATCAATTTGTTCACAGGCCGACTATAATCACCCCGTGCGAGGTGATTATAGCCCGGATATTACGTCAGCCTCCACCAATCAGAGCAGCGGAAACTCTATAATCGCCTAAGTAATTCTACTAATATAATATACAACTGTCTAATATGAGAACATCAGTCTAAATTCGCTAAATTTGAAAATATTGTCGTTCGAAAACTAGAATACTAGGATCAATCTATTTTAAAGGAATATTCAAAAAATAGTCTCTAATCTTTCGCGCTTCCATGGTTTTTAGTTTCGAAGACACGGACTGCGTTGTTTTTGAAAACTGTATAAACTACAGTACCCCGTGGCGTCGAGAAAATTATTCTAAATTCGCTAACTTTGCAAATATTGCGTGTATTAACGTCACTCGATCGAAAACTAGAATGCTAGAATAATTCTATTTTAAAGGAATATACGAAAAATAGTCTCAGATCTTGCGCGCTTCTATGATTTCTAGTCTGAAAACTTACGGTTTTACTATTTTAAAAACAAACACGTGATCGGAGAAGACGCTGTTGAAGCGTAATAGAAAACTAAATGGCGGACATTGGACGCTGGGAATTCGAAAATCTTTGGTTCTTTGGCTGACAACTTACCAAGCTAGTTATAAATTCATTCTGTTTTTTTTTTTGCTTTGTACTTCTGTTCTGACCCTTAAAATCCGCATATAAAACCGAAGTATTGACTCGATTTTGTCTCGTAGGAACAACTTCTCACGATGCAGCGAAAAATTGTTCGATCAACAGAAGTTCGAGTTCAGCCTTGATAAATTAATTGCAGATCTGAATAGAGCTTCAATCTATGTGAATCAGCTGTGAGCACACTCAGAACACTGATTCTATAGGAAAACTCATTGCCTGACGAGGGTATTCCACGTTAAATTTCACGAGAAAATTCATATTGCACGAACCCTAGCATAGAATACACAAAGCTAGCAAAAGCAACGTTTTTTCTTCGGCCTCGCGCGCACATTTAGAAGCCATTTGATTGCAGCACTATGACAGCCAACCAGCCAGTTATGTTTGAACTCATTCACCAGAACTTTTGTCAATGCAGTTTGCAGCTCGTCATTTTGTTTGCATATCACGAGGCAAGAGGTTTTTCACAATTCCTCTGTTTTATTATAACAATACAGGCTGTATATGTAGGATTCTCTTTTCTTCATTTGTTAATCTTTGTTTCGCGGCTTGCAGCTGAACAACAGCAAACCCTTCAGGCTGGTTTTGTAAAAATCGCTTAATCACTGGATTCAAACTTGAATTTAAAAGGTCAAAATTACAACTGCCAAGTTAGCAAACGTTGTAAGTGTAAATTATTTTTTAGCATTCTGTGTTCTAACAAATTCGTCAAAGTTGTTTTTAAACATAACAAAACATTGTGCCCTTTTCTCAATGGACATACCATGCAACGTTTGATCAAATCTGTCTCGCAGGGACTTCACAAAAGGCTTCCATTGGAGTTAAGATTTATACTCACTTACACTGGCGAGTTTTTAAAAGTGGCAGCAGTGGATAGTTCACCAACGGCTTCCTTTAAAAATCCAGAAAAGTTGCTGTCGAAACCATCACTTATTGCACTTACTGCGATATTCAATGGAAGCTTGTGAGACCTGAGACTGAGATGTTTGGAGAGCCACGGTGGATATTGTCGTCGCTCCAGTTCTTGTTGTTGCATCACTGCTTGGCATAAAACCAGCCACGATTTTTGACATACTTCGTTGTGGAGACTTTGAGTTGTGGCTCTGCATGATCAGTCAATTATGAAATTTCAAGTGGGTCAAATTCTTGTGTGTTTGTTTTATCAGCGTTTTTACCCCGATCTTTTGACTCATTTTCTTGTCTTGTATGCTTTGTCGTCGCTTTGTTGTTGTACTTGCAAGTGTCAATTGTTTTTTCTGTCGTTCAAGAAAGTCAAAGTTTATCTCAAAGCTAAGCAAGTTTTCCTCTTCAGTGTTTTGAAAATAGTTGCTGAAAATACTGTCTGACATTTATATGTACAAAGGAAATTCAAACAAAACTACTTTTCCTTGATGCTTGTCTAACTTTTTGTCATTTAGTTCACTGTTTACAATCGTGTTCGGTCGATTATAAATATTATGTAAAAGCACGAATTAATGCCGCGCGTCGGGAAAAACGGAATACGCACAAGTGCGATTCCATGAAAAATCTGCACTGGTCCGAATAGTTTTCAGCCAATCAGGGCGCACGTACCATATGTACTATGCGATTCATAAGCATACTATCTGTGTAAACGGTATAAAATTCAACACAAAAATATATATTTCAAGTTGAAAAAAGCTGTGGCTTTAATAATGCTTTTCAACTCGAAATCGTATTGTTTTTTGTGGCTATTGCCTTGAAGAGGGGAAGCCATTATGTCATGGTGTTGTAAATCCATCTGTACGTCAGTAACAAGAGATAGCACAAAAATCCGAAAAAAAGTTGGTTTCTTTGTAAAAAGTTTTTTATATTTTCAGTTTATGTTTTCAGTTTTAACACAAATCAGACCCGATGTTCAAACACTGTCCCAGTATTTTTTCTAAAGACTTTTTAAAGTTTTGTGAAAGATGAACCGGACGTGAGTCGCGGAGAGAGCGAGGATTGCCGAAGGCCAGGCAACAAAGATGAGGAAATATGTTTTTAGTCAGGAGTTTTCTAAAGCTTCGTTCACAATAAATAGGTAAAGCAAATTACAATGGTGGCAGCGGTAATGGATAAAGAAACAGAGGAAACAGCGACAGCTGCAGGAGTCGGCAAAGGAACATTTTGCGGCTTTATCCAAAACAAAAACCGCCAAGGTCACCCAATTTGAAGCACTGAAACACTGACAGAAGCGTTGGTGAAGGCTACGATAATGAGTAATTTGACTGCTACTGCTAGTACAGTGGTGAAAAATATAAAACCACCCAGTGTCTACTCAATTTGGCATAATTCAAGTTGTCATGCACAGTTCTTGCAATTTATAAAGTTAGTGAGAGCTAAGGAAGAGGAAAAAAAGGATTATTTATTAACTTTGCTGGATCACCCAGCATTTAGAGCAGTGGAGCTGTTACGTTTGCCGAGAGAACTATAGTTTAGTGAGGTCACCACAAGACTTGTTCATCGGTTTGACTTGAGCAAATCCAAAGAAGATTACAAGTTGCAGCTGCGGGGAAGACCGCAACGGAACACGGAGGGCAATGATGCTTTCGCCGATTCAATTATGGAACTTGCGGAAAATGCATATCCATCGTTGATTAAATTGTTAAAATTGAGTTAGCCAAGAATTATTTTTTCCTCGCTGTTGGTATTAGTGATGAATTGAAGGAAAGACGCGACTGTTTATCAGTGAACCACCCACACTCTCTGAGTTTGTTCGGAAGTTTCATCAAATTAAAAGTGCACACAAGGCCTGTAGAGGTAGGTGCAGTAAAGTAGTAAATGTAGCTTCAGGGGTTAAAGAGAATAACACGAGGGAAGAAATTCGTGAGCTAAAGGAACTAATCCTAACCATGAATAGCAAAATTCAAGACCTAGAGTGAAAATTGGCATCCAAACCAAATAGCCAATTTCCAATGCGTTAAATTTCTTTAGATGCTCTTTAGCCATCATGCTCGTGAACGCCCATTAACAGTAACAGTAAGAGTAAGGGTGGAAGTGAATTGGGAAACCAGAAAGGGGGTTTGCCGAGGGGCAGCCAGGCACTTCGAAATTAGGCAAGTCTACCCCTGTACAAATGAATAGTGACAGCCCACCAGAAAGCAAAACCGGCAAAGTAAAGTGGTCTCAGTAATATCAGATTCCGGAATGTTTATCACCGGACTAGTAAATCTTTGTGTTACACCCATACTATTGGATACAGGAGCTATAGTGAGGAGGTGTTGAGAAAAGTGGACGAATTTCAAAGTTGTTCTCGGTGTCTGAAACCCTTACTACTGCAAATGGTGACATAATTACAGTACTAGGAAAAACTAAAGTGAGTTTGTGTTT
Organism: Sphenopus marsupialis; assembly: GCA_027575005.1. Classification (NCBI taxonomy): domain Eukaryota; kingdom Metazoa; phylum Cnidaria; class Anthozoa; order Zoantharia; family Sphenopidae; genus Sphenopus; species Sphenopus marsupialis. The sequence goes on along the minus strand of JAOBRF010390508.1, from coordinate 7,499 downwards.
TCGAGGATTCGAGGATGAATGGAATTAAACCATAGCTCGGGGCCCTAACCATGATTCTAAACTGGGGCCAGATTTCTTCCAACGTCATAGATACCAAACTGGAAACTGAGGTACCAATACACCTACAAATAAGGAACCCTGTGGCATGTAGGGTATACCTCAATAGGGAACCCTGTGGCATGTAGGGTATAACTCAATAGGGAACCCTGTGGCATGTAGGGTATACCTCAATAGGGAACCCTGTGGCATGTAGGGTATACCTCAAACAAGATATTGTGATAGTGGTACAATTAATTGATATCACCCTGGAGGAAAGGTTCGAGCAAAATACTGGTAGCCCAGGTATACTAGAGGGACTTGGTAATAATAGAGTGTTACAGATACGTATTGGCTGGGTTCTTGTCATACCTAGAAATGACCAGACTGTACTTCATCTTGGAAACGTTTCTGATAAACCAGTCTCACTTCAATCTCATAGCCTAGTTGCACAGTACACTCCCCTTGTGGGATGAACGTTGAGTTAGTAAGCCAGCTAAATCCTTTTATGAGCCTGATGGCCCATGGAGCCAGTGCTTATCCCCGGTTTCTGTAGTGTTAAGCAGATGAGAGTCAATGACTCCCCCCTGGACGGGACACTAATCCATCGCAGGTTAGCCCCCAGCAGAAGCTGGTACTCATTTTAACCTGAGTCAACTTTGGCAGAAAAAAAGGCTTCACAAATGTTCGCCAATCGTCTGAGCTGGGGTTTGAACCTTGGACCTTGTGATTAGAAGGCAGAGATCTTACCACTGCGCCAACCATGCCGCCCTCTGAGTTAGTAAACTTCACTGGAAAGGGAAGAACTTAGTCCAATGAAGTAAAAAGAACCTCTGACAGTGATGAGTACACAATTAGTACTGGTGGGACTAATAGCAGGACTGAAACGAAGACGTTAGCTAATAATTTTGAATATGAAGAGTTGAATGATAAACAAAGAGACCAATTTACTTCCCTTTTGCATGAACGTGATGATGTATTTGCCTATAGTAACTCCGAATTAGGAATGACTGATATTTTGGAACACCATATTAATGTTGGTGATTTTAAACTCATTAAGCAACCGCCCGGACGGCTACCACCCCATTTGCGACAACGGGTGATTGACCAACATTACGACGACTTGATTGTACAGAGAAGAAGGGGAACCTCTTAAAGCACATGGAGTGGGGCAATTATGTTAGTGAGAAAATCTGACGGATCTTATTGGATGTTTGGACAACCGTGCTTTAAATCAGTCTACAGAGAAGGATGTATACCCAATGATGAAGACCGATGATGCATTTGAGGCGATGGACGGTGCCTCCTGGTTCTCGTGTTTGGATATTGGCAGATGAAAGTCACTGCGGCTGGTCTCAAGTTCAACATTTCCTAAAGCACAGTGTCAATTTTTTCGGTCATGTGGTATCGTCAGATGGCATCAAACAGACCCGGAAAAAATAAAGGCGGTTACAGATTGGCCTGTTTCTACATGCGAAAAGGAATTGCAGCAGTTCTTGGGAGCTTGCTGGAGACTAAAGACGCCTTATCCCTAGATTTTCTGTTATTGCAGAACCCTTGTAGAGACTTTGCAAGAAAGCGACTCCCTTTGAATGTGCTTTAGAGCAAGAAGTTACTTTTACAGAAATCAAACAAGCGCTTCGTTGGTGCTCAAGTGCTAGCCAATATCTCGGTTAAGGCTCAGTGAATTCACAGTTACAACCAGACGGAACTGAAAGAGTCATTACCTATGGCAGTAGGTTATTGAAGAATCATGATACTAATTACTACACTACTAGGCTTGAAATGCTGGCCATGATAACTTATGTAGAACAGTTTCGGTACTACTTGTTAGGGCGTAAGTTCTTTAGTTCCCTTAGTTACAACAGACAATCAAGAGGTAGCTGATATATGGCCGTCAAAAGCAACAGCTCAGGCAAAGAATAAGGATATCAGTCTGGGACCACTGTTACAGTTGTTAACGCAAGGAAAAAGTAGGGCCCCACAGCACGAGTTATTGTCCATGAGTAACGTGTCACGCTCACTTCTAACACAATACAAACTGTTGTAAATTAAGAATGGTGTACCGGAAGGGCCTACAAAATACCAGAGAATCGAAATGTCAAGTAGTTTTACCAGTATGGTTGGGTAGCTGGGACCTTAGATGCTTTAAAAGACTCTAAAGAGGACGAAGGCTAGATCTTTGGCGACCAGTTCTAACGAAGTTAGTGCATGAGTATTGCAATGACTGTTTAAACTGTGCGAAGTGTAAACCGCGAAAGCATGCAAGAGCTCCGTTGCAGCCAATCCCTTCAGGTTATCATATCCAAAGAGTCCGTGTGAATATCTATCAAGATCGAAGAAAGGAAATAAGTATACCTTAAGCCTGGGCAGAAAGCCAGGCCACAAGGAAGAGTAGACATTTTCAGGGCGGGCCATTAGACTTTGAGGGAAAGAAAAGTATTGGAAGGTTTTAAAAATAATAAGACCCACGCAGCAAAAAAAAATCGTGCAGAGCAAAATGGCCACATAGAACCATGAAATAAATATCCTACCGTTTCTTAGAAAAATAAAACAATTTTTTTGCACTGATCACATTTTTCACCGCCCCCCTCCCCCTTAAAAAAAGGTCTAATGGTCCGCCCCTTAGTTTTCCAAAGTTTCTTTCACAATTAATAAAGTACGTTATAACAGCTTTTGAAGGTATAAACGGGGTTCCAAAAATACTAATTGCTGAAGCACCGAAATGTTTGAAAGACGGTCGTCTACCGAGCGCCTGATCGGTGCGGGTGAGTCAACTTTGGTAATAAGTAGGCTACGATGTTTTCGTGCTTTTTACAATTATCGGACATTGCATTTATGGAATTCGTCCGGCTGTGTTTTCTTGAAAATAATTTCAATTTTTTCGTGGTATGAACAGAACTAAACTCCAAGATGTTAAGGATGACAACAAGTCAAATGGCCAATGATTTGTCAAAGCACGCAGCATTTACGGACAATCCGACAAAACCGAGTCAAATCTTCGGTTTCAAATGCGGAGTTTAAACTAAAGTATCAGAACAAAAATACAAGGGATCCAAACAAACTTTTCCCACAATCCCTTACGGCGCCAGCTCAAGCACATGGCCCACAAGACACTTCTTGTTTGATCGTGGTGAGTGGAAATCGGAGAAATTTTTAAAAAACGTCAAAACAATTTCTACGCTCAAACCACTCATAAACTCTCATAATGTTAACGATAGGCACACACTAAAAGATCGGCTTCGAATTTCGGAACGGGTCGTTCAGCGGAATCAAAACTCAAAACAATGAAAAACTCAACTCGCCATTTTGGACGGCATTTCTGTGGCTAAAAGACCAAGTATCTACAAGGTTACATGATTATTTACTGATTAAGATTTCATTTTTTTGTGTTTTGTTGAAATTAGTTGTGGAGTTATGATACACAATTAATATTAATCTCGCGAGTAAGAAAATCCTTGAGTGTCGCCAGCTGTAGCGGCAGCGATGCTGGGCAAAAAAATTATCAAGTACACTATGGAGGCCCGTTCTGGTCAAAACTATCTTGATTTATTTTTCCTGTTACACAAATAACAAAACGGTTTTTATAGATATTTTTGTGGTGTTTCACAAATATTTATATGTACTTCTAGATACTTTTTACTTGTGGACATTAATTTTTTCTGTATCATAATTATTCATACCTAGTCCTCGAATTAATTTTTCGTGTACGAATTAATTTTTAATGTTCCATAATTATTGATACGATACGTGTAAACTATAACAACTGCAACTTGTTGCATTGTTGTTTTAAAAGGATTTGTCTTGGACCCTTAATCTCTTAGACCATTTGCCATGCATTTATTACATGCAAGCATGCGCAGTGAGTCAAATTCAGGCATGTGGTTCTTGTCAAACTCGCCGCGCTGTGTCATTGCGGTTTCTATTAGTGAGACCGCCAAAGTACTTGTGTGAGTTTTTTTTCCCGCGAAAGAGATGAAAGTGCAATCCAAGTACCGGAGTGGCGTTTTGGCAAGGAAATAGATGTTCGAAGTTTGAAAAACATTTTTAAAAATAATTTCCTCGGAATCAAGGAGCAGCCGAAAGCTTCGGTTTGGGCTCCGTTGAGTTGAAGTTGTACCGGCTATGTAAATTTGGTTGAAAAACAGAAAACCATGCTATTATAGTTACGAATGAACAAGGGAACTTGAGCTACCCTTTTAAAAGAGAAAACTGAAAATCGACCAAAAAATTAGCTGATTACTGAGATCTGGGTACCCCATTCACACCCTTTTAAGCGAACAAATGTCAATTAATAATTGAGTTGTGGTTGTTTATACATTCATGTTACATTGAGAAAGTCCTTGCGTGTCTCACTAGCTGAAGTGGTATGTGTTGAATGTGATGGTTTACAAGACAGCAATGCTATCATATGTAATACTTACATCGAAATGAAAAAAAAATATGAAAAAGCTACTAGAACAGGAAGCCCAATATATAATCACTCTTGAAAATTACGCTGGACAGCGTCAAAACGTCGAGAAATTAAAATAGATTCTAACTTACATGCGTTGGTTTTTGTATTACTCTTGTATAGTTGTATTATTTTTGGTATTAGGTAGCGATGAAGTTAAGTTGAAGTTGAAATATAGTTTGTGGGCTGAAGCACGTCCAAAAAAGCGAGTCTATATTAACGTTCAAAACAAGCAAAACCTTCCCAGAAGGAAATGATTCAACCCACAAAAATGCTCTTAAATATTATATTAAAATGGTATCAGTTAAAGTTTAAAACAAACGTTTTCGACTCTTAAAGTCATGAGCTGAAAACGTTTGTTTTTTAAAAACTTTAAACTTTAACTTTTATACCATTTTAATGTATTTAACTTTTATTGGCGTTTTGAATGAATAAAAACGCTCTTGTCTTGGCTATAACCGACTATTTTTAAAATATGGAGAAGCGAGGGTATCGGCAGCTGGCTGGATATTGACGCATGCATAATGAATGGTATCTTGTCCTGATATTATAAAATATGCTTCAAGAACTTAAACGACGTTTTATTTTTTGACACACTATTTAATAACTGTTTCCGAAAAGGAAAACGGAATTATTCTTGAATACACTCTAAAGAAATAAAGTAAAGTAAAGTAACTAAATAAATCAGGTGACTGAACCAGTCACACATTCCCATGTAAACATATTGCCCAACTCTTAATTTTCAATATGAAGAACCTGTAGGAGCTCGTATCAAATGTCGAATTTTTACCAACCTTTTCTCATTAGGCTTAAGACTTTGTGGCATGACTTTCACAAAATTATATTCATTTAGGTATAATCGTACAAAAGAAAAATTCGGAAAATGAAAGTTGAAGCAAAACGACTTAAAAGCACAACCTGCATCACTTTTCAAGCATTTGAAACAGCCAGCTGCTTCTTGCAAAACTTTATGAAAACTTCACCATGTTTTCATTTTCTCCGATCTTACCTAGCAGAACTCGAAATCGTGGCTTTTTACATACCAAATATACTCACTTTGGCAGAATCAGAATTGAAATCAACAACGCTGGCAGTAAAATTTCAAAGACTGTACCGACAGGTCTTCTAATCTATTGGAAAAGAAGTGCAGTATTTCTGGTAAGTAGAAATGTCTGTTGATATATTCAGCAAGATCACTGAATCGTTATTTTGGAAAACTATAATATAGACTTCGAGAGTTTTTACCTGTAAAATAAAGTTCTTCCATAACAGCAGTCGAAACTGCCGAAACCGATTCGCCATTTTGCCTTGCACCTGCTCATCTGTATTTATTTCAACGTATCTGCTCTGCGGTACTTAGTAATGCAAAAATACGCCGTGCAAGATGACAACTGACAAGATCTAGAATGCTTTCAACACAGTATTCACGTGAATCCTGTGCCAATGTGTTTACTGCTATCACAACAAATTATAATGATCTAGTTTTGAACAATGAAAAACAGTTATTTTAAAGTAATCGGCAAACGTTTAGCTAGTTTTGCACAGGTTTTATAATATCGTGGATATAAATTGCCATAGACCTTTTGACCCCAGTGCGACATTGTACAATAAATAGTCCGCGTTTCGGAAAACGGAATTTATCAAATTTATCTTATTTTTTAACATATGTTAATCTTTTAAATGTTTATTCTTAAATCTTTCATTAACCAAAGAAACCTTGTATTAGATTAGATATCATATCATAGTAGTTGTAAAAGGCCAAAATTTCGATGTAAGTCACCTAAAATGGGCAAAGATGTCTTTAATCTTTAATTATGATAATTGCTTTGTATAGTACAATGTACTAATCTTGCAATGGGGGGGATGGTCGGCTACGATCTTATTTACATGTGCTTATTTCATTTTTAAAGATGGCTAATGAGGTAGCTTCAACGGCAACTGCAGGAAGAGCGTTCCATTTTGGTACAGTTCTTACAAAAAACGAGTGTTGATATGTGTTTATAGAACCACCAATCTGAAAATATCTCTGCCCGTGGCCCCGCGTGTTTGTAGTGACATGTGAATATTTGAAGTTATTTCTTTGTCAATTCAGGCCTATATCTTTGAAAGGTGGCAGTTTTACTAATGTAGATGTAACAAATTTGATAGTAAATTCCTTTTTCCAAAAAATCAAACATTTCGTTGTGTCCGCTAAGCGTGAAATGGGTATATTGGTAAGGCAGATTGGCACAACACAAGCTTCTGGCTATGGCTGTCGTGAGATGTTGTACCCCAATTAGGTACAGATGTTTAGCACATGTTAGAAAAAGTTGGTCTTAAGAATTAACAACATTTGACGTTTAGAAACGTTTTAAAAAGTACTTCAGTAATTTTACGAACACTTCCGAAGATTTACCGAAAGTTTTAAAAACTCGCAAAAGTACTTAGGAAACGATTCTGAAGTACTTCTGAAATTTTCTGAAAATTTCTGAACACTTCCAAAGATTTCTGAAGGTTTTCCGAAAATTTTGAAAATCCCAAATATGCATAAGAAACGTTTTTTAAACATTACTCTCTTGTTGTTAAGCGATTTTATATTGTAAACTATTTTTCACTTTTCATCGCCTCATTTGTGCAAAATAAATTTGTCTGCTACACAAAATGAAATGAGTGAAACAGGAAATTATCTGTACATTGTAACATCCGGTTTCTTCTTACAAAATAAATTCGAGAGGATTTGTATAAACAATTATTCCACACGCGCTGGTTGGATATGAGATGATAATAGCAAACTCATATCCAACGCACACTCGAGGAATTAAATATATTTAGATATGAGTAAAATTATTATAAATTATACGATTACACGTAAAATAAAACTCTAACTCAGAGTTTCTGGAGTATTTATCTCCGTCGTCAGAGAGTTTTGATTTGGTTCGATTACTCTTGAATACACTACCGAAATCACTAAACTGTTAGCACTCCAGAAAAAACGATCGATTGAATTTGAATTTTGGGCTTGTTCACGTGA